>JANHGL010017504.1:0-14465 GCA_024611195.1 Ceyx melanurus
GGTAGCGCCGCCGCTCCGCCTGCAACAAAGGGAGCGGAGCCCAGGCGGCTGCTGCTGCTGCTGCCGCCGCCGCCGCCGCCGCCGCGGAGGGGGAGGAGGAGGAGGGAGAGAAGGGGGAGGAAGCACACGTGATGGCAGCCCCCTCCCTCGGGACCGGAGGGGAGGTGAGGGGCTTCTCCTGGCTCGGCGGGCAGGGCGAGCGGCGGTTGCGGCGCCCGCCCGCATGGCGGGGCCACCCCCCGCGGGGGAAGCCGGGCCGGGGTCGGGGCGGCGATGGGTGCCGCCCAAAGTCCTTCGGAGGTGGGTGAATGAACGCCGAGGGTGTCCCAAGGGGCGGCGAGGAAGGAGGGCCGCTGGCACGTGGTTTGTCATCCCACCAGATGGGTTCTTACTCACCGCCGTGTGTGGGGTTGGGAGGAAAGCGAAGAGACCGTGTCTGTTACCCAAGGAAATAAATCCGTTTACGTCGAAATAGTGACTCCGGTAACGCAGTGCTCTGTCTAGGGTTTCTCCAGGGCATGGGCGTGCTTCAGAGGGTGGGAAACCCTGCACGCATTCAGGGTGCCAAGAACATACGTGCAGCCCCTCAGTGTGTTGCTGTGTGGCTACAAGCTTCGTGTAAATTGATAGCACAGTTTGCACACAGGGCAATGCTTTCCATTTAACAATAGTATTCCAAGTCTCTGTTGTCACCTTTCGTGCAAGTTTTTTTAGCCCACTTCAGAAAACATTTGTTTTTCAGGTGCAAGTGCTGCCCGTTTCCTCGGTCTCTGCTGCTCTGTGCCGTTGGCTTGCAGTAAGATGTAGAGCTTGTGTGAGGAGACCTGTCTTGCTTTAAGGTGTGGGTCTTGTGTGAGGAGACCTGCAAGTTGTTTGTTAAGCAGAGCAATCAAAAATAAGGCTGTAAATCCAGTAATAAGCTTTGGGTAGGCACAGTGGTCAGACTGTAAAGTCAGCTTGTTGTCCTTTTAAATACAGCAATGAAGAGATAAGTCCTGTATTATTAAGACTGAGAGTTTTCTTTGGCATATGGGCTTCAACACTGACTGCCTCTGCCAAGTAAACGTTCTATATTTCTAATTTCTGTATTATATTTTGGGATATATTTCTAGTCAGTAGTTATAACCACTCTCAACTTGTCCAGCCTATCAGGTTCCATTAGTCTTCTCCCATAACACAGAGCCTCTGTAACTGGGATTTTACTGCATTAGATGCAATTTGAATTCAGCTGTCTTCAGCACTGCTGACATGCAATGGGAAACAGCTTTTTTCACCAAGTATTTTCAGCCTTTGCACTGAAAGTGGTCTCTCCTGATTTCTTCCAAAACAACTTTTTCTTACGCAGCCAATTTGCTTTTTATATCACCAGATTTTACTGATGGTTCGGGGTCAGGCAGTGAGTGACTAATATAGGCAACTCCTTCTTTTTGTCTGTCATAATAAAAATGCTTTCTATAAATGTCTAAGTGGATGACCTTATCTTTTCCATTATTGAATTTTATCTCACTTCTGTTATTCCAGTCCCGAAGATTATATAGTAATTTCTGTAGGGTATTACAAACCTCCTTTCTATCAACAGTCCTGCCCAGTTCTTTGTGTACAGAGCACTCCCACCTCCACAAAAATGAAAATATGTGCTAAAAGAAACTTATTGGTCCCAGAACAAACTTTAAGAAACATTAACAGTAGTCAGCTCTGGTGAGTTTCCATCCGAATTTGTAACTTGCATGTTTCCATTCCCCATATATTTCAGCTTAACTAGGAAAGCCATACAAAAACTTTTAGCAAGTCCACATAGATTGTAAATAAACGTCCCAGGGTTTGGTGTTTTGTTGTCACTTTTTGACACGTGGGATGGAAAACATGCCAGTTTTTTTAGCTAGAGACAACACATCCGGGTTGTGCTACCTGCCTGGATGCATTTCTAGCTGGTTTAAAATCAGTGATACAGTCATGCTTGATTGGTAAATTCACACTGTGCAAGTTGGGTATTCACTCTTATTCTATAACAACAACAAAAAAAGTAATAAAAAAAATTAAATAAATCCTAAACATTTTCCTGCCAGCTTAAGAAGCAAAATAACTTGCAAAGGATTTGCACAAGCTGCTTCTGCAACACAAATTGTTATGGGCAGAGGGATTGCCACACTGATGAAACCACAGATCTGGTGTGTTTTTGACCGTGCTAAACTCTGGCACATTTGGTACCTTCCATCTTTGGAAAGCAATTGTGACTTCGTTGCAATTAGACAATCATTTCACTGCTGCTCTCCTGTGGAAGTAGGAAGCTCTAAGTTGTTGAAAATCATCATCTTAGGTGAGCTCTTGAACTCCACCAGCAGTTTTTCAGACAGATGCACACGCCAATTCTGCCTTCCCTTTTTTTTTCCCCCTGTAATTGTAGGAAGGGAGATGCACAGTTAGAGGGGAGCAGGGAATATGCAGGAGCAGAGAGAAGCTGACGGAGTGATTTCATTTGCTGGAGGTTTGGATATAATACAGACACAATTGTGAAAGCAATGTTTTACTTCAGCTTAGAGAACAAAATGGAGAACAGTGATCTGTGATCTATAATTCAGTGAAAACATTAAAGTGTTGTTCAGAGCCCCCTGCACCCCTGTGCATCAGGTAGTTGAATATTGCCCTTGCCAGGTATTTTGCCAGATAATTCTACTTATTAATTTCAATTATAGTTATTAAATTTAAAAAACAAAACAAAACAAAACAACAAAAAAACCCCACCTTTTCCAGCTCCTGTAGTTGTGAAGAAGACATTAAAAATATTAAGAGTATAAACTGGAATAGTCTTCACAGAATCAAAGAATCATGGAAAGGTTGAAGCTGGAAGGGACCCCTGGAGTTCATCTGGTCCAATTTGAGGATTTCAAGCATTTGAAAATAAGGATATTCAGTACACAGTCCCACTGTATTCTGATAATTCCAAAGGAGTGCAAAATCAAAGCAGTCAAGAAAGGACTGAGTTTTACTGCCTGGGTCTTTTAGTTTCATACTTAAGTTTACTATCTATTCATTTTTTATTTAATTAACTGACATAAAAATGTGTTTTCCCTGAGTGCTTCAGCAGTGAAATTCATGGCACAGGATTTAAAGTGAGGTCACTCTGGAGGACATGGGAGTTTATAACTCAGACCCCACAGTGTTATCTTGCTACACTCACCCACCTTCATCATTTGGAGAAGTTTTCTTGTCTGGAAGGCTCTTGCTGAACAGGAAGACAACTTCTGTTCACTTTTATTTGCAGTGATGGCAAGAACTGTAGTGGGAACCAGAAAACATTCTCAGGGTTGGCACAAGTATTGCTCCAAATAATTTTTCCCCTTTCTTGGCTTAAACAATAAAATGCAACCTGTCATTTAGCACCTTCAGGTATTTAGGTCTTTTAATCTTCCTTTATTAACAATTCTTCAGTATATTAATCGGTATTATTTGACATACTATGACACTCTTTTGTCACTTACTGATAGGATTATTTCATTTTTTTGTTAGCATGGACCCCAGTGAGTCATATTTAGACTGCAGCTTGATTTAACATTTTTTTACATGTGCCTAGGTGTACCAGGAAAGTCACCCCTTATTTGGTTCTGCAGTCACACCTTAGTGGGTTGTTTAATTTTTCCACTGTATCCAGAAAATCGTGATGATTTTTCAATACTGCTTTTAGCTTTTGGAACCCTTAAAGGCAAAAATATGGTGTATTTCACTGACCTGGAGCTGCATTGCCCCAACAGCTCTCTGTATTCTGAATCAGGTGGGTATTCAGTTTGCTTGTAATCTTCAATTAATAAGTACTAGAGCTCTTGCCAATTATGCCCCTTGCTTTGAGAATACCCTTCAAGTTGTTATCTGCAATGCTTAATCAAAATGCAAAAGCAGATTAAAGAATGACATGTTTTATGCTGCATTTAATTGTCCCCAGTGACTGGTTTTGGTAGAACACTGTATAGTAAAATATTCTCAAACATTTTTTTTTTTTTGTCAAGGGGATCTGTCATTTCAGTTTTATTTTGTTTTAATTTTTGCTACAGAACCACACAAGTGGATGCAGCATACAGCTTCTCAGCCCACTTTAGACATGCAGAAAGGGACTATTGCTTCCCTGTGCTGTGACAGTATAATTCAGAATAAATGCATAAGCTTTTCTTTATTGCATTGTATTTCCCAGTCTAATTTTCTCTGGCCTTCTGCTGTTCTCCTACTCTAATTTTGCTGAACTTTTCAGAGTTTATTAACTATTTCCATGATGGTGTACATTGATTTCCATCATTATGCTGTCAGCCTTCTCAACCAAAGCAATATGCATTGTTACCTATAGCTGTCTTTCTCATGCTTTTATCATTACCAAACTGTCCAAACTTCATTTTCTTACATGTTTACACAAAAGGGACAGATTGCATTATTCCTGATCCACATTATTCATCATGCTTATGTGCACAGAAGCAATTACATTATCATTATGTTAATATCTAACTATATACTTAGAAAGAAAAAAAATAGCTGTCAAGAAGGAGAAACAGAGTGTTGGGGTTTTTTTTAACAGGCACAGTGATTGTGGCATATAAAATCAGAATTAGGCAAGGTGCCAACTCTAACCTAATGCACGTTCAGGTTAATGGGAGATTAGGGCCTAGAATAATGACATTCTTATATGATAATGTATTCTTATCTTGTTTCTCCACAAAATTCATAAAGACTGTCCAAATCTCGTGGAAGCCCAATGTGTGTCCATTAACATAGTAATGTGCTTTTTTTCCAGTGGAGCACATCTCTAAGTATTTGTAAGCCATGACTTATAAATGGGACTTTTATTGGATTTCCAGAACGTAGTGAAATCTCCTTTGGTAGATAATAAAGCCAAATGAATACATTTCCATAGGAACTTGTCTAATGTGATTACATTTGTGCCCAGAAATATGAGACTGTTAGGGATTTAGGCTGTCCAGAACATCAACTGTCTTGCTCCATGTCTTTCTGTCTGGGTGAACTGTCATGTCAAGTGCTGAGGGTGTACCTGGAAATATGGCTGATGCACAGCAGAGGGTTTCTAGTGAATTAGGAAGACTTTGCAACAGTTTGCCAATCAAAAAATAAAAATAATTTTAAAAACCCAGACTTTTCCCATCAATCTGTTACATAACTGTAATAAAAGTCTGAATTCAGCTTCCACTTTTTGATGGTCATTTCATAAGTAGTCCCTTAATATCAATAGTGAAATTTCTACTTGGAAAGATGGGAGATGAGTGTAATTTTTGCAGATTTATTTTTATTTTTTTTTATTCTAAGGATGCTTCTAAGATTGTAAGGTTCAAGTAAGTCCTACCCTAGGGTTTGTGTTTTGTGTCAGGAAGTGGCACTAATTGCTTGTAAGTAGGGAGCAAGGTAAATTGGCTGAAATATATCAATCAATATGAAAGCACCAGCTAAAACTATTAAGAGACAAGTACTACATCTTGCACAGAAAGAAATTCTAACTATCATGCAGCCCCAAGAGAGGCAATGAAGCATTATTTATATTTGATTATTTCCTCTCTCCTCAAAAAGACATGATGCTGTGGATACTGCTGTGAGTCATAGTTAACTTTCAGAATATCATTAATCCCCTTGTTCTTCAGCAGGTCACGTGTGCTATTGATGCTTGAGATGATGAAAGGAGTTTTTACTTCACCAGACCCTGAACTCACTGCATTCCTTGCCTTTACAAAGGGAGAAATGGAATTTCATCAGAGCCACAAAAACTGCAGATTGCTCTAAAGAGACACATTTTACCAGAGCAATTTCTATGCCTAGTAGCATAATCTGCAGTGGACTTACTGTTGATACAGCTCTGGATATTTATATTCCTTCTGGAATAGCACAACATGGTTCCTAATGTCATGTGGAGCTTGACAATAGGATTGCTACTGAAGGAAAGAGAGAGGGTTCTGAACTGTGGTCTGAATTTTAGTCTGCACACAATGAACACTGAGGGAAAAATGAGAAATTCCTAACTTTTATAAGTTGAGATGAATTTTAAAGAGCATTTAAAAAAATAATAGATTGATTAGTGACCCGTATCACCGAGACATGTCATTTAAAAAAGAATATTTAAGTGAAATTGTAGTAATGATGGTAGCATATCATCTGTTTTTAAGGAGCCATTCTTGGAATACAAATGTTTCTATTTATTTGGCATAATGATTTAATTTCAGCAAAGGATATATCACAGAGTTTGAATTCTGTTTTTATCTCTGTCACTCAAGGTGTTGGAAATGTGCAACATCTCATATATTACTTTGAAATAGATTTTAATATGAAGTATGAAGATAGATGGATTAGATTTATTGGTTCCAGTACCCCCAGATACGCATCAGGCTGGCACCACTGAGGGTAAGGATGCTATTGCTTGAAATAGTTTCCTACAGATACCAGCTTTTCACGTCATACTCACTTCTAGAAAGAATCTATCCCTGGGAACAAATGTTGGAAGGGCTTTTGAAGTCTCCTTATGCTGCACAATATCACAGTTCCTCTAGCAAAACTGCTGCTGGGATGAGTTCAGAGCCAAGTAAGGTCAGTGCAGCTGAGGAGAAAATGTTTAAGCTGTTGTCACACTAAGAAACTTTGAATTTGCCCTGCAGAGTGCAGATGCATTCTTTCATATTCTTTCATTTTATATTCTTTCATTTTATATTCTTTCATATTCTTTCCTAGCCTCATCACACATGAAGCTCCCACCTTATTAGGATTATTTGGGTTTTTTTATCCCTCTCTCCACCACCTCTTCCAGGACAAGACCCATATGTTTAGCTCGTGCTGCTCACCCACTCACCAAAGTGTGCAGGCTTGCTTCCAAGAGAACCAAAAAGGACAGAGCAAGGAGTATGTCTCAGAGCTGGATCTGGTCTCCTTTAAACCTGCACTACTCTGCAGGATTGAAATCCAACTTCTATTTGCCTTCTGGGAACTTGCAGTCCCCAGTCAAAGCCACATACTTCACTGCCTTTTTAGAAACCCTCTCTGCAAGGCAGATGGTGGGCCAGGAAGGAAAAGGAAACCTCATCTGCCATGCAGGACTTTGTTTTTTCAGTGGGGAAGCTGAAAGCTCCTCAGTGAGTAACTTGACAGACTCTCCCCCCACTTGCCTGAGATGCTGGCCATGGCAAGGCTGGCACAGCAAGAAGCAGTGCAGCTGCCACTTACCACAGACACTGGCTCTGACAAACTGGGAGAGAAATGGATTTGTCACATCCCTGGACGAGTTCAGTTTAGGACTGAAATGAAACAGGCTGAGCTGTGAAGAATGTTGTAGTCATAGTGATGATGAACAGCACATGTGACCATGGATTTGATTAGAAAACTATTGCTGTGCATGTTAGTTACTTGCTGACTGACTCCTGCAGGCAAGAAAAGCTCTTCTAAAATATCACTGGCTTGGTGGTAGGTTTTTTATACACTATTCTATGATGAAAAGGCTTCAAAATTCAGAATCTCCACCCAAAAAACACTCATGTGGATTCAGCATGATGTTTTTTCAAACAATGATACTACTACCCATTTGAAAAGACATTTCTCTTAAGTATTTAGATGCTGAGTTGAAAAGCAGCTTAGAAATACCTATGATACATAGCTAAAACTACTGTGAGAGCAAAAATCTTCTCTTAATTCGCAGTATCTGGGAGGAATGATGTGCAGGATGTCTTCTCAAGAAAGGATTAGAAGTGAGATAAATTTTTAATAAACTAATTTTTATTTTTGGTTCCAAAAGTTCTTATATTTATGGCTAGACAAATTAACATGAATTTCTAATACTGAAAAGGCATTTTTCCACAAGACAGAAATAAAATAATCCAGCACTACAATAGCATGATGTCTCTATTTCAGATGTTTTATTATCTGTTTGGGTTATCTGACTAATGAGATACAGGAAGAGCTTTGTTAGGGAATAGATAAATATTTTAATATTACAATATCACAGCAGAGAAACTGAGCTTCTGTTGCAGCATCTTCCCACCACCTTTCAATCTCTCCTAACTTTGGCATACTAATTTTATTCTGGGTAGTAATGTTCCAATTATGCTTTCAGCACAGCAGCAGTTTCTTTTGAAGGGAATCAGCAAGCTCTATTGTGTTATTTTAAATTCTGAAAGGTAAGGCAAGAAGAGTTGAGACCTTTAGTTGAGATAACAATGTTTTGCAGAAGTTTTCTTCGTGATTTACTAGTTGGCATCAGATTTGTCCTTGAGTCCAAATGCCAGAATCTCTTTTCTTGCTTTATAAAATCCAGAAAAGGGCAAGTTACCAACTGCCAGGCCCTGGCATCTTTCATATGTGATTTGTTGCATCCAACCTGAAAAACTGGCAACACCTCTTAGAATATTAAAAATCACTCTGGTGTTGTTCCAGTATTTTGTGGAGCAGGAAGAGATGCCGATCAACAGTCACTGTCCTGTCCCTTCAGATCACTGGAATATTCCTTAATCTGCTTATAATGCAGAATTGCACAGTACCACGGTATCAATTTATCTTTTATAGAATTGTTTTATTAGATCTGATCATCCCCTTTGCATTGAAAGTCAATCTCAGCTGCTGGCAGTGTGGGTGTGTGGCAGCAAAGGCCACATCTTACTTTGATTTTGAACTAACTATTCCCAAATCCCTCACCCCAAGCTCTGGTCCTGAGAAGATCACACACAAAACACTTTCAGAAACTAGCATGGAACAAATTATTTCAGAAACAAATGAGTTTTTAGCCATTGCCTACATTTATTTTTCCATTTACCTGCGTAGCACCATCCTGGATCACTGGCTCCTTTCTTTATCTTTCTCTCTCTCTCTGCCCTTGAACTTTCTCAGTAGTTGGGCTCAAATGCTACAGTCTATTTATTATTTATCTTACCATGGCATTTGGGGAGAGAAGCATGGCCTTTCCTTCAAGTGCTTGAAACACAACATGAAAACATTTTCAAACAGAAATCATTTTCTTGGGTTTACCACTTTGGGAGTGTTTTGTGAAATGTTTTGAGGTTTGATTTTTTTCCAAACAGATTTGAACTTTATTAAACTCCTATATAAATTGGAACTGCATAAATTATTTAACACCTGCATTAAGGCATTTTAGCTTTTCTCAGTTTTAATTGGCAATAAATTTATTTTTCCCTGAGTTGTTTGATTTTCCTGTGATGACAACTGCTGAGTGATGTCCCTGTCCTTATCTCAACACATTTCAGCCTTTTTCTTCCCAATTTTATTGAGGAGGGGGAGCAAGAGAGCAGCTGACAGGTCACCAGGCAGCTCACCAAGGTTAGCCCACCACAATCAGCCAGGGGACTACAAGGGGACAATCATTATATTTTAAGAAGCTGAAAGCCATATCATCTGTTGTCTGATGAGTTCTGAGTTTGAGGTTACCTGTGACTGGAAATATGGGCACACTCCAAGCTCTGATAGCTGCAGAGCATAAAATGTATTTTAACAACTGAAGTTCAGCTGAAAGGTTTAGTGTTTGTTCTAATAAATATATTGGAAAAAGTCTTAAAAAACTTAAATCTGGCAAAGACTTTGGTGGGATAAGTCAGTTTCCAGTTGAAGTGAATTTTAGTAGGCTACTTCCACTCTTTTGTGACAGAAGGGCTCAGGAGTGACTGACAACCTGTTTGCTTTGTGAAAAATTCAAGATTTATGCCAGGACTGTGACTGGCAGCTGAGCAAAGGTTGCTCCCTACATCCTCAGCTGTGTGGGGAAGCCAGCAAGTGCCAGACTCCTCAAGGATTCCCCACTAGAAAGTCTCTGGTTGTCTTTTATTTATGGACTACACTCAGAATTTCCACATCTCAACACCCATAAGTAGGCAGCATTTATCCTGTAAATTGTAATTTTGTGAATCCTCAATGCTGACTCTGAAAAATTACAGTGATTTTGCACGGCTCATCATCAATTTAATTATTTTTGACCAAAGAAAGCAAAAACATCTGGATTTTGTGGTTACTCTTTAAAAAAAATATAACAAATCTGAAGTCAGCTCATTCACATACTTTAAGAAAGTTGTATAGGCTTCTGGGTCATATGAAATGCAATTCCTTTAGCTGTTTCCATCTTCATATTTCAGCAACTGGTATTTGTGTATAATTCTGCTTAGATTGGCATGCCTTTTTTACACTGTATGTATGGAATGTCAATTGTTTCTGCTTTCAGTGGAAGTAAACATTTGTCACATTTTCTATGGACCAACACATTATACAGTCTTTCTTGTCTTGTCTAAAACCAACAATTACTCTGAAAATATAGATATCTATTGTACTTTTTGTCAACTGAGACATAGCAGCACAAATACATTTTCTAACCAGGGAGATAATTAAGCACTCCTGGCCACATGCAGCTTGTACATATTTTGCAGCTACTGCTTACAAAGGCACTATTCATCTTAATAAATGAGAATGTAATCCAAAATCAACCCAAAGTATGAAAAGACTATTGATACCTGATGTTAAAATTTGACTGCAGCCAACTGCTCCATAATAACAGCATCCTTTTCTCACACCTCCTGAAGGAAATCCTGTTAAGCACATAAGAACTAGTAAAGAAAATGAAAAAAACTTGTATTTCTGTTCTTTATCAGTATAGATAGTTGGTGCCAGATTATGTTAGAATTAATTGGCTTTTAATGGTTTCATCAGAAAGAGGACGTTCATAAACTTCACAAGTTTGGGGTTTTGCCTTTCTGGTTATCATGAAATTCAGAATCTAAATAATACTAGTACTTAGAGGGGAAACTTCACAATAAAAACATTGCTATTAACATTTTAAAATAAAAAAAAATCATTATACAGTTGAAAGAACTGAGTAGTTGGAATAACTTTTCAAAATCACCCAGCATGCTAAACTTAACAGCTCAAAAAATGAGATCCCTGCTAATGTTTACAGAAAATAGAAATTCTTAATGAATACAAGAATATTTTGTCTCAATATGAAACAATTAAAAAGAAAGCAGGGCAGCTAGTGTAATGAAACTGCTGAAACAACTGTTAAAATATTTCAAGCAACCAATGTTGCCCCTCACTGCTTCCTTTCCCTAGTGATGCCAAACTGGAGGTTTCAGAGATCCTTACAGAAAAAGTGTATTTTTTTTAATTTTAAACCTTAAGTTTTATGCAAATCCTCAGTCTTACATAGTGATGTAGACTTCAGTCTGTGATCCAACACTGAGTGTATCATTTAGGACAAGATTTAATCTAATCTCTCAAAAGATGCCAGTTAAAAAGCACATGCTTTCAAGATTTTCTTACAGCATTTTTTAAGCAGCCTTTTGTCTATAAAAGCAAGCCAGCCCTTACACATTGCCTGCCCAAGAATATTCTATATGTGCATTTAAAAGTGCTGCATCTTGCTTTTCATTCCATATAATATGACAGCAAATGGAATAACCCTTTTTTCTGGAGGCAGTGGGAAGGTGCATGTCTGTGTAATGGTGGGAACTTTATGACAGCATTGCTGAGCTCTCATTTGCCACTGGTTTTACACAATTCTCATTTCTCTAAGACATATGTGCATAGCATAGCAGTAGAATAAATCTAAGGCAGGCAAGCAAGGAAGTACAATGTGTTTTCTCTAACTCTACCATTAATCATTGCACAGTCTCTACAACTGCAGCGTAAAGTTCATTTCTTGAAGATTATCACCAGCTAACATATTCATACAGATTTTTTTTCTTTGATAAATCTGGTATATTTACAGCCTGCATGTTTTCACACAGGGCCAAGACTGTTGTTTGGCCACGTGAGGTCAAATGATACAGCTTGCTTTGTTTCCAGATGACTCTTTCTCCTCTCCCCAGTGGCTCTGTCTGTCACTTTGTGCTTCTGACCCGCAGTATCCAGGCATTACCTGGCAGGAAACTACTTGGCAGAGGCCAAAAATGTGCAGGGAGTATGTTAACAAACAGTGTGGATCGTCTCAGGTCAGTCTGGCATGGTTTCATTAACCAGTATAGATGTGGCAGTAATAATTTCTGAAAAGAAAGTCCTTCCAGTGCTTTAATATTTAGCATATTTATTATGCAATGCTTTTCCCCCTGATATTTTGAATGATTTTTTTTTATTGCTATGAGAACCTGGATCAGCCTAGGATGAAATAGTGTATTTCCATGTTTCTTTCAGTCATTCTAATGCAGAATTGCCTGTGATGCTGTTGCAAGGTTCTAAGGTAATGAATGTGGGTTAACACACATCCCACTTCACCTGGAGTACATTCATACACCAGTGCTGGTTTCATCTTGGGTTGAAGACATGTGAAAATGTGAAGAAGAATTCATATGAACATGCTCAGACACTGTGATAAAAATAATCCAAACAGGCATTTGCACAGCTTCCTTAATGTTCACAAAGTCTGCTTACTTTACAGTATTCAGTATCTAGAACTTGCATGGTATTCCTCTTTTAAAATCCTTATTATGTACAGATTTCTCTCCTCTCCCACATACACTCTCTTAATTTTCATCACTGCTGTCAAGCTTGTCAAAAAAATCCAATCTGAACCAATGATTCAGGCTGCAGATACACTGAAGCAATAGAGCAAGTCACACTTTACATACATTTTTCTGAGGCAGAGTCCTGGCTACTGCTTATTGTGCAGCACTAAAGGGATTTTAATGTGCTTAACCACTCTAAGGCATGGCAGTGTGTATGGTACTGCAAGGTTATGGCAGGGCATTGCCTTATGCCCCTGCCATAGTGATGTAGATCACACATTACTGTTGAAAAGGTGGTTGTGTTATGTACCCTAAAATCCTCATAATATAGATTGCTCACCAGCTTCACTAAAGGATGTGCAGGAGATGCTTTTCTTCCACTGCCTCAACTAAGAAGACCTAAAATTCTCTTCTAAGCTGCCATTCTCAGATGAGAGAAAAAATAGCAGGTTGTCCCTTCAATTTGCCACTGTAGGTACTTGTAGAGGGAGAAGGATGTTCAAAGTAATGCAGGAGAGAGTGGGCAGGGAAGAAGACAGAGAATGCTGTGCAGTAGATGATGTTGGATGAATTCATCTTTGCCTTAAACCTTTAACATCAGCATGTTGCAGCTGAGTCCATGGTTAGGCTGCTCCCCAGTGAACTTCTCCATCACTTTCTGCTCAGCACCACAATTGCAGAGGGCTGGAATGGGCACATGTAGAAGACAACCCTTCCAGGATCTCAAATGCATCAGTGTTCCAACTTCTGGTGAAGGAAAAGAAAAGGTATTGCTGCCCATTCAATGCAAACATCTCCAGACCCTGTGAGGATGCCAGAAAAAAAGTCAGAGGTAGGAACTGCTCTTTTTGCTCTCCTGTACTCCTTACTAGTAACAACTGTTGTCATTCTATAATGACAATCACAATCTTTTACAGCCTGAGATCAAATTTAATCTGATCCTTGTAAGAAAATTCACTTGTAGTCTAGGGATGGTATTACCTTAAACAGATCTTAGCAAAAGGAAATGTTAAACTGTGACTGTAAAGCTGGACTACGGCAAATAATGATGTTTTAACACCAAAAAATATTGTTGTATACTTCCACAGAAAAAAAAGAGGCAAAGAGAGCATTTATTTGATCTAAATTCAATTTTATTTAGATATTTTCAGCATGTGGTCAAATGAGTAAGATGACAGACACCAAAAATCCCCTAACAAATGAGGTACAAAAGGAGTACCCCTTTGGAGAGCCAATTTCTACTTTGATTTCATAACCTTCTGAGTCCAGATAAACATTCCAATCTCTCAGACACACACTTCATATGTGAAAGAATAATCATTTTGACTGTTGCTGAACAGGAATAGTCTAATAGTGCCTTGCTTCATTCTCAAGTATTTCACAAAAGGCTTTCTTTTCCTTGGTGTGGGAGTTTATGGCAGAATCCAGTCTATTTAATGAGTTTATATGACCCATTACTACACATTCCCAGCCTGGAAAATGTAGTGTTCTAGAACAAAGTGTTCCACATTGCAATGAAAAAAAAAATATGAGTCTAGGCTGCTGTCTCAGTGCTGGTGGGGTTTATCAGTTCAGGGGCTGAACCTGGATAAGGAAAAAAAATCAGAAACAAAACTAACCAGAGTCTGGCTCAGAAAAGAGTATTAGTATTATTTAAAAACTAATTAGTGACGTTCATGCTGCCTTTCCCCTTTAATTAACAATCTATAATGCAACTTTAATTAACATCATGAAGTCAGAAGGTATTTTCTGAAAGCTCTTGAAGATTTTTTTTCTCTTGCTCTTAGGAATTAATCCCATTAGTATGAATAGATTATCTGCTTAAATTCCTCATGTATTATTATGAGAACTGAACTAAAAGTTTAACTGTTCTAAAAAAAATGTAGCGCTTGTAAGTTAACCATGTTCTGCTAAATCTCAGAGACATTAAAATGGAAAGAGATGTATGGAATTTCAATGTGATTTTGGTTGACCACGTTAGAGAAACTAACTTTTATTATATTA
>JANHGL010017506.1:0-10554 GCA_024611195.1 Ceyx melanurus
AGAAGAGAAGAGAAGAGAAGAGAAGAGAAGAGAAGAGAAGAGAAGAGAAGAGAAGAGAAGAGAAGAGAAGAGAATGGAAAATTAAAGAAGGAAAGGGAAAGGAAAAAGGGAAAGGAAAGGAAAGGAAAGGAAAGGAAAGGAAAGGAAAAAGGGAAAGGAAAAAGGGAAAGGAAAAAGGGAAAGGAAAAAGGGAAAGGAAAAAAGGGAAAGGAAAAAGGGAAAGGAAAAAGGGAAAGGAAAAAAGGGAAAGGAAAAAGGGAAAGGAAAAGAACTTCCAATAGTCTCTCACCAAGGGATCCTGATCAAATGTGGACTGCAGAAGCCATGGAAGAAGAGATGTGATCCCATGGAGAAGTAACTGATTGAAAGGTGGGAAGCACAAGGTTGGACTCAACTCCCAGTGCCCTTCAGAGGCTCAGTCTGTGCTGCTCAGGAAGAAAAGGGAATGAAACTGCTGCATCTCCAGAGATATCCAGAGCAGTGACAAGCCTGACGGTGAGGAGCAGCACAAGGTGAGGGATGGAATCTCAAATGCAATTCACTTCCAACCAACACACATGGGCAAAGTAAATGCTAAAGTCACCTTTAGTATGGCCAGGATAGGATTTCTATATTATATAGGAAATAAAGGCATCAAGAGTGATCAAGTGATCAGGAAGGAATTTGCAAGGACAACTTACTCAGTGGGAACAGTGAGGGGGTTTTGCTGCCTTTGGTAGGCCACAGCTCCCTCACCTTTGCTATTTATTGTTCCACTGACTTTTTTAGCTCTCCACTGACTTTTTTTGTTGTGTTTTTGTTTTTCCACAGGCTCTGAATTCATTTCTCTGACACTTGCCAAGGGAAAGCATGTCCTGAGCAGAATGCTTTCCAGCAGTGCAGTGTGTTAAGGGGTGACACGATGGCTCCCCAGAGGCCGTGTGTGTGTGTCCCCCCTCAGTAGCTCTCTCCCCTCCTGCTGAGCTAAAAACTTGTTGGACTTGCACACACAACCCCCAGGATTGTTCTTCCTCCACCCACGGGCTGCCAGGAGGTTTTTCAGCCTTCCAACATGCTGTTTCCAGGGTGACCATTGAGCTCAGATTTCAAATGTTGCCAGATCTGCAGATCCTCTTGATGTTCTTTCTTCCTCTTGGGAAAAAAACCAAACCTCTGGGAGTCTAATTTTTCCATGAGGAGATCCCATATTACACATACCAGTGGGGTTTTAACAAGCCCATTACCTGGGGATTCCTCTTTGGTACCTCATCCAGTACCTCGACACCAGTGCCTTGAGGTGATGGAGTTCTTCATGTTCCATTTCTCCTCAAAAAGCATCATAAATAAGGGGTTACGTCTCATTCTGGGCACTCAGGTTTTGTGGAGAGTGCCCTTCCAGCATAAGGAGGTGGTTATTAAACCTATTCCTGCTGCTTCCCACCATTAAGAAAGGGAAAAACCCAAGTTCATTGTATATGCACTTGAAGGACAAGACACAGGGACCCAGCAAGGCTCCCAGAGGAGAAAAAAAAGAAGCAAGTAGGACAAACTGAGGCACCCACACCACGTGCAGAGATGTCTGCAGCCCAGGAACAGGATTTCCAGTAACAACAAGCCCATGGTCAACTGGTGCCTGGAAAACAGGGGTCAAATCCAGCCCAGGCTGGGGTTGTTTTCTGAGGCCAGGAAACAGGAATGATCCCTTCTCAGAGGTCTGCAAAAAAATATTGGCATTTTTTTTTGTCCCATATAGAAAGGATCATGATGGAATAAAACAGGTGCCTAATTAAGGAGCATTGACTTTTCTTTTCTTCTTCTTCTTTCTTTTTAATCTCATTATCAGCCCTGCAAGAGTAAGCCCCAGACACATCCATGTTTCATTTCAATCACCTTCATTAACAAGGGGAAGTTTAGAGCACTTTCCCAAACTCCTTTTGGAGGGTTTGCTTGTTTTGCAATGCCTGGAAAAAAACAACTTGAAAGGGGGTGGAAAAAACCACAGAAGAATATAAATGACATTTTCTACTTGGAAAATAAAATGTCTTGTGCTGAAGGAAAGGAAAAGCAGGGGAAGAACTTTGTGATTTGACTGCAAGAAGGGAAGTATTTTGTGTTCTTTCACACACATGCAAGACTACCTCAGTCTTTTCCTCTTAATCCTTGGTCACACAAATCCTTTGTCCCACTTGAACTCAATAGAAACGAGGAATAAACTTCACCCATGAGCTCCTTAGTTAAACAGAGTGGAGGGAAAGAAACACTTGATTAGAGCTTTAACACAGCTCTGGATGTAGCCAGGGGAATTTGCAGTGCCATTCCCTCCAGCATATTTTTATTTTTCCCCCAAGAGATTACACCAAAGGTAAAGAAAAGAGCAGCTAATACATCTCACAATGAATGTGGCATGAACAGCAGCACACCAAGGAATTCTGCAGGCTGCTGCTGTCTGAACACACACACCTGAGCAGCTCAAAATAGCTGCTGTTTGCCTGACAACCAAAAGATGTCCCTTGGGGGACCAAAAATACACTCACAGAGTCACTTTGTTCAAGCATCTTGCTCACAGAAATCTCACTGAGGAGAAAATCCAGGTGAAAATCACTTCTCTGACATGCCTGCTTCTGTTTCTCTGAAAATACAGCATAAAATGTAGTGAAAAGGGGTCTTGGGGACTGGAATTTCACACTGGGATCTCTGGAGCTTCTGCTGGCCTGGTATGTACAGACCTGCAAAATAAAGGCATTGCCAAACAGAATAAAAGCCTAATAAAAAGGTTAGAACCACAAGTTTCCCTGCCCTGGAAATCTGAAAGCAATGTCCCAAAGAATTTTTCAAGCAGAAAAAATAATCATGTCAGGTGTTTTTTAACACTTATTCTGAGCTGCAAAAATTCTGTTCAAGCAGAAGTAGTTTTAAAACACACCTCGTTCCACCCCCATGTGTCCCTGCTGGTGGGCAAACACCAGTAAACACCAGTAGACTTGGTTTAAAGCTCCACTGTCTGTCTCATCCCTCCATCCCCCCCAGCAAACCAGCTATTTTAGGCACTGCAGGAGCCTGTATGAAACCAAACAGGTGGGGTGACATCCTCTCCACATGAAAAAAAAGACCCCAAAAAACATCAACATGCCTTGAGTAATAGAGGCAAAATAAAAATAATAGGTGCTTTTTGCTGTGGTTTAGGATTTCTGAGGAGGTGAAGCATGGAGCTGGGTTGTTGTTTTCATTTTCTGAGGGGTTTTTATTAAGTTTTAATGTAGTTTGGCTCAATCTTTCTTTTGTAGGTATGTAAATACAGGCAATGTAGTGCCAATAGCTAGAGCAATAATTCTGCTCAAAATGAAACACAGAGCTTTAGGCTATAAACCTAAGCCCAAAAAAAAACCCCCAAATAAATCAAAGGATTGAAATGCAGTTTGACATGGCAACTCATTAAATTCAAGACCATCCATGATATTTTATTAAACATCACTTAAGTACATCTTTAAACAAGACGAATGCAAGTCCAGGAAATGAAACAGGCATTGCCCAGAGAGTTCACATGCTGGAGACTAAGGAAAGTCACCACTCTTGGGCCAAGGTAGTCCATGGCTTCCCAGATCTGTCCAAATCAGCATTTCCAAAGGGATTTATCTCTCTGGAGGAATAAACCCTAAAGCCATCTTCAGGTGGGATGGCTGAACTCAACACAGTGTGATGAGTGCCCATCAGAGCATGGAATTCTTTGTCATCCTAGCTCTAAATAAGTTTGATTTTGAGTTCTTTTTTAATACAGCTTCCCCACGACACCCAAATGCTGATTTTCAGCATGGAAAAGCTGTCACACATAAAACTTTGACCATAAAAATTCTCAGTCCACAGTCCTGTTTCCAACAGCATCCAGGCACATGCAAGTAACTGAGATGATCTTCCCACCTCCCATCTTATGCTGCTATTTTATTCTGACCCAAAAGGAGTTTATTCATAGACTGCAAAAACTGTGCTGGTTACACTCACATATATCATGATATTCTGAATATTTGCTTCCCCTTTCAGTGATCCTTTTAAGCAAGAGAACCACTCCATGCAGATGTTGCCACCCTGAAATGACTCGTGCCACCTTTTTGCCCTCTTCAGATCCCACACAGCAAATAAATCATTGCAGATAAATGAAAGCAATAAAATTCTAAAGCCAGGAGAATTTTAGATATTCTGCTGCCTTCAGCACAGAAGGTTGTGCTCTGTTCCTGTCTATGTGCAAATAATTAAGCTGCAGATGGGGGGTAGAGAGCAGAGCTTTCTCCAAAGCCAGTTCCTGGCATTTTGGGAGTGAAATGATGTGTGATCTGCCCTCCAAACTACTGTTCATCTCTCTGCTTAGACATGCAGACATTGGATGGCAATTCAAACCAGATTTTCCCAGTCCACCCAGTCAAAATCCTCAATCCCCAGAGGATTCAAAGCAGCTCAGAACAGGGAAACTTAAGTAGCTGCCAAAATGCATCTGTGTGGCCTTCTCCTCAACCTCTCCTCCTTTAACAGGCTACATGAAACCTGGTTTGTTGCACCATCCATCTCATTCCTTGGCCAAGCTTTCCTCTTGGCAGAGCTCTGCAATGGATGTGAGACCTGCTTTTCAGGGCTTCTCTTATTTTAATCCAAGGTTTTTTTCCCATTAAAATCATGGAGTTTGATCAGGGATGCTGTAAAGACCTGGGCTGTGGCATGGTGCAAAGAGAAATCCTAAACCCTCCTTGATTTATCTAGGAGGAGGAATGGCACCAGGGCTGCCAAAGCTGCCAGACCCAAGGTGTGGCTACTGGAGAGACATCTCAGAGGTGTTACACACAGATCAGGTCAAGCCTGAAGGCAAGAAACCCATGGAGGAATTGTGGCATCATTTAGGTTGGAAAAGATCTTTAAGGTCATCAAGCCCAACCATGATGCTAATAGTGCCAAGTCAGCAAACAAAAGGCTTCCTACCTGCTTCACCAGGTTATGATCCTGCCAGGGAACAAGACCTTTCCTCCCAGCCACACTTGCTGGCTTGTGGAAGGAACTTCTGAGCCCCAGCACCTTTCCAGAGAGCACTGGGAAAACAACCCCAGGCCTGGCAGAGTTTCTTCCAAAGGACACACCACCAATGGGCTGAGTCCAACATCCAGGAGCTCTTTGATCTGAGCTGTGAAAAGGAATTATTTATGGGGTTAGATGGTATCTTGGGGAATTCTAGTGGTATTGTCTTGAAATTTCCTCTAGCTGTGCACAACAGATGGGCAACATATTCATTTTATCCACAGACAGAACAACAGGGATGGAAGAGGAACAGCCTGTTTGACATCAAGGATTTCACTCAGAAAGAAAAAAGTTCTGCTGAGAGATTGAGGGGGGATTTTTTTTCTTGTGAAATTGTTTTGCATTATCAGTTTGGACTTAAATGTTCATTTGCTGCTCTTTTGTCTGCTCAGCCTTAGCTTTGGCCTTTGAATCTCACTTGTAATTCCCTGCTTAGCTCTTGACACTTATTCCCAGGCTTCTGCTCTGACCTTTGCCAGCTTTCTTCCTCCTAATCCTCACCTGCTTGTCTGACATTGCTGACACCTTAGCTGCTGTCCCAGCACCTGCTGCAGCTCAGCCCCTAATCTCAGAGCCCTGTAAGATTATCAAATCCAATCACATGGGCACCACTGCCCCATGGCCCTCAGCACCACAGCTCCAGGGCTTGGAAACCCCTCCAGGCCTCACAGGGACTCCACCCCTGCCCTGGGACAGCCCTGGAGGGGAAGAAATTGTTTCTCAGCTCCAACCTCAACCTCCCCTTGGGCAACTTGAGGCTGATTAATGAGTCTTTGACTTTCTCCCTCCCTTCTCCCCTGACAGAGTGCACAAGAGACTAAATAGGTGGAGGTTTGGGTGTTTTATCACCTCTGGAGCCTCATTCTGAGATGTTTATAAAGAAGGAAATCCACTTTTTCCTGGAAACCAATGAACTGTCAACTTCCTCCAGCCAGTTGTAAGACATGAAAAGCTTTCCTCAGAGAAAGAAAAGAGAAAGGATGAGTTCCACAGGACCTTTGCAGCACATGGCAATACCCAGATTAATCCATCCATTGTTCCTGAAGGCATAAACAAGAGATTCTTTCACTTCCACACGAGCCCCTCTCAATCCCAACTCTTCCCTCCACACGTGGGTCTGTAAATGCTCTTTGCTAAAACACAAATGTCCCAATTCTCTGCATCCCAGAAGGAAAGCTGGGATATCCATTAAGAACCCTGGAGCTTGCCAACACCCTGAAACCCATCACACTGGGTAAAGCACCTGGCCTGGCAGTTTTTAGCTTCATTTTTATGCTGCTTTATTTTATTTTATTTTATTTATCTTATTTTATTTTATTTCCCCCACCCTCAATAAACCTAAAGGCAACCACAAACTTTTTCCCAACAAACCTCTGGAGGAGAATTTTGTTGTCTCCAACTTCAGGGAGAGGGTTTGATTTCAATGGTTTTCCAAGCTGCATTGGGATCACAAATCAGGTTTGAACTATTGACCCACCTCTCTCAAATTCTGGGAGGTAAGTTAGAGAAATTAATGCCTAATATCAGATGGCTGGGCCAGATGGGGATTTGCAATGGCTGGGGCAGTTCAGGAGGTACCTCTAGCAGGATTAGGCCACCAAAACCTAAAAAGTAGGTGGGTAGATAAAAGTCAGGCTTAAATGCAGAAAGTAGGAGGTCAAAATGGATCAGATGCCAGAAAGATGAATATTTTTTCCCTTTCCAAGCATCCCCTCACAATTTCTGATCAGAAATCAACCTACTGATCTCACCATTGCTCCTGAAATTAGAGTGAAGTGATGAAAACTGGGATGAAAACTTCATTTTGCCTCTTCCCTTTCCCCCTGACATGGCTCTTCAAGGGGAGATGAATTCTTCATGAAGTCTTCAGGTGCAGGTCCAGAGATTTGGTTGGTTTGGTTTTGTTCTTTTCATTGCCCTAAATTAAACTCCAAATTGGAATTGACATCAGGATGCAGCCCTAGAACTTCCAAGCCCTGACAAGTTCCTAGAAATGGAGGGCAGGCTGCTTAAAAAAAACCCCCAAATCTACTTTTGCTCATTATTTCATTAATAAAATAATATTTATAGTGCATTTAGGCATTCTGAGTGAACACCAATATTGGAATTCAGGTAATTAAATGGATTATGAAAGCAAATAATATTCCTGCACTCAGGGAATCAGCAAAAGCAGGGACAGAAGAGATTTCTCCTCTTCTACCTGCTGAAAAAAGGAGTTGAAATTACAGATGTTGATGCCAGGAGGTGGTTCTGGAATTAAAACATCACAGGGCTCTCAGAAGAGAATAAAGGGCTAGGTAAGAATGATTAATGTGCTTTTACACAAAGAATGATACTTTTGCTATATCTTTGACCTTCTGAGGTCAAAGGGATTACAGGACTGTTTGAAGTTCAGGAGGAGCTGAGCAGGGAAACAAGAGGGCTTTTCATGGGGTGATGAGAAGCTGTGGCTGACATTTCCAGAGCAGAAAGCCTCATTTTATTAACTCCTTCTTTCTCAGGTTAAAAAAAAATAGATAAATGCTTTTGACAGAAGAAAACAAGCATTCAAATGTGCAAAAAAAAAATATAATCCCATTTCCTCTGCAAGTAAAGAGACCTGAACTTGAAGTTCAGCAGAGCCAACGTGGTGCTTGAGGAGGGAATAAAAAAAAGAGGTCTGGGAGGTCACTGAAAGGGGGGATGACCTGACATGATCTGTGGCTAAATGAACACTGCACTTGGGGAAGTGGATTGGGGCAGCTGCTGGGATTCTGCAGCAGTTATTGTATGGTTTTATCACACATTTTTCTGCTTATGCATCCAAAGAGTGGTTCTCTTATGTAGCTGTGCACTGCTCTAGGAGTAAACTGAGCACATTTGGTATTTTCACTGTGCTTTCCCTTTTTTTGTCTCAAAAGAGAATTTTTATTTTCTTTTTTTTTTCCTTTTTTCCAGTTGTTTTAAGGAGTTTTTAAGAAGAGTTTAAAATCCCATAAAGGAAACTGAATATTTGAGTCAAAGGGCAGGTTTTGATCAATCTGAAATGATTTTTGGGTTTATAGAGTAATTACATACTGGTATTTGGACTTGAGCATATGGTTATTAAGCATTATATGCTTAATATTCTGTAAGCATAGGAAGTTACATCAAGCATAAAGTAAATTATCTGTGACTACTTATTCAGCTGCATCAGTAAATTGTGGAGAAAAATAACTAGAGCAGGGTGTTCAGAGGAAAACCTCCCCTGGGATGGTGCCAGGGATGGGGCAGCCACCACCTCTCTGGGCACCCTGGGATGGTCTCACCACCCTCAGCATCATTTCTCCTTCTTTCCAGTCTAAATTTCCCTTTTCTCATTTCAAACCATCCCCCCCTTGTCCAACTGCTACCCCACCAGTTAAAAGAATATCACAACCACTGCTTTCCTCAGCCTGGCTTCTTCTCCAGCTCTTCAAGTCAAAAAGATTCAGTGATGAGCACTCTACCCTTTGCTATTTGTATTACATGGCAGATATCCCACCAAATAAAAAACATCCTCCAACACGTGTGAATTTACAGGTTGAGTCCAGAGTAAACACTGGGCTGAATGGAGCCTTGAAGGGGAAACTCACCTTTTCTTTCAGACTGCTCTAGAAATTCAGACTCCACCTGGCATTTCTCTCTACACAGAGCTGTGACAGAGTGGTCAAAAGGCAGGGAAGGACTTTGAGTTCTAGATTGTAGAGGGTGGGCACCATATCACCCAGGTACAGACTCGTACTGGGTCTAAGCTCTGGCTGAAGGAGCTGTGCTGGAGTTCCTTTGGGAGGCTGGGTGGCTATGGAGAGAATATTAAGGAAGAACAAGAGGAAAAAGCCACTTGAAACTACTGCAACTATGAGGATGAGCTGGGAGAGGCTGGATTAGGAGTGAATGGGTTTTGCAGAGTTGTACCTCTGTGTGACAGCATCTTCAACATGGGAGCTCCTCAGGTTTTCCTGATATGGGCAAGGAAAGAGATTGAGGCCAAGCCAATGGCTCAGCATGGAAGGAAATTCCTGTGTCCAACTCTGGAGTCCTCAGCACAAGAAAGACCCTGCTCTGGTTGCAGATGCCCCTGCTCCCTGCAGGGGGGTGGACTAGATGACATTTAAAAGTCCCTTCCAACCCAAACCACTCCATGATTAAGAGGCTGATATGAGCCAGGGTGTGCCCAGGTGGCTAAGAAACCAGTGGCATCCTGGCTTGGGTCAGGAACAGTGGGAGCAGCAGGAGCAGGGAGGGGACTGTCCCTCTGCACTGGGCACTGGGGAGGCCACAGCTGTGGTGTTGTGTCCAGTTTGGGCACCTCAATCCCAGAGGGATCTGGAGGGGCTGCAGCCAGTGCAGAGGAGGCAACAGAGGTGGGGAATCAATCTGCTGAGGAGCCATGGAAGGAGCTGGGAGTGTTCAGTGTGAGGAAGAGGAGGCTGAGGGGAGCCCTCATCACTCTCTCCAGCACTGCCAGGCCATTGCAGAGAGGCTGGTGCTGGGCTCTGCTCACAGGGCATTGGTAACAGAAGCAGAGGGGATGGATTCAGCTGCTCCAGGGGACTGGGCAGGAGGGAAAAGAGCATCCAGAGCCTGGCCCAGGCTGCCCAGGGAGGGGGTTGAGCCCCCATCCAGCCCTGGGGGTGTTTCAGGGTGGTTTGGATGTGGTTTGAGGGACATGGATTAGGGGTGAACTGTATAGAGTAGGGCTGATGGTTGGACTGGATGATCCCAAGGAGCTTTTCCAAGCTGAATGCTTCTCTGATTCACTGCACTCCCTGCTCTGCAGCACAGCAGTGGTGAAGGTGAAGGGTGACTTGGTGAAGGTGCTGCCTTCAGGTCTCCTTTTTATTACACCTTTATTTTGCATCTTCAAGGGAACTAGCAGAAGGCGTAGGTAGCCTGCAAGTTGGAACACCCCTCTGAGCTCCTTGCTGTGTTCTGATAAATATTTATACCAAGTTGAAAAGTGACAGAAGAGAGAGTTAAAGAACAGTTTAATAGGTTAAAAGTGCCCAACTCCTTTCCATTCTCCAGTTTTGTCAGCCTGTCCCTTAGTTTCCTTTGCTTTTCCTGCAAATGCTTGGAAAACAAAACATTTCATTTTGGGTTGAGCAGAATGTTTCATTCGACAGCAAATGTCATTTGGGGAATTTTCTTTCTTCTTTGGGGAGCAATAAAAGGGGAAAAAAAATCTAGATTCATTTTAATTGTGTCCAAAATTCTGGTTTTTTTTAAAGCCACTCACCAGAGGGAGAAAAAAAATCAATTTTTCACATATCATGAATGACACATTCAAGCCACTGCTGTTGCTACATCTCATTTGCTCTGCTGCTGTGAGAACTGCAGGGCACAGAAAGAAATTGCTGCAAGAGGGAAAGGTGTGGCAAGCATGGCAAGGTAGAAAACAATATGATTATTGGCAGACAGGTGAAAAAGGGAAAGGGAAAATAGGAGAGAAGAGAAGAGAAGAGAAGAGAAGAGAAGAGAAGAGAAGAGAAGAGAAGAGAAGAGAAGAGAAGAGAAGAG
>JANHGL010017507.1:0-16647 GCA_024611195.1 Ceyx melanurus
ACTTCCTATATTGCCCATTGTGTCAGTAGGATATATAGAGGAAGGAATATTCCCTCACCACCAAGGACAAGAAACAAAAAGATAGACAGAAAAAATATATATTAGAATTTTTCTTCTGGTAAACCTAGTTCAGATATGTGAGAGTGCTTTTGATTTAAGTAGATAAATAACAAATATTTAGACTTTTCAGAATCAATCCAGATTTTCTAATATAGTCAGCCAAGTACTAGAATCAGTATTATATTGACCAGTCTCAACTCATGTACTTTGCATACTAGGGTGGAATTATTTTATGTCTTTATATGTATCATCAAGGGTACTCAGGAAATTTGACTGACGGGACTACTGGCTATTTTTGGATTACTTCAATTTCATTTTAAAATAGTAGCCATATTTAAATGTAAAAATAAAAAACCAGGGATGAACTTGTTTTCTTCAATCTGAACTGTTCTATGAGATTCTGCAAAAGTGGTGGATGGAAAGAAAAACTCATAGATAAGTGTTGCAGGTTGTCAAGAGTACACATTTGGAATGTGAAAGCCACCTGCAGAGTGTTATGATAACCCTAGTTCTTTCTGGTTTCATGGTGAGGGGATTCTGAAACAAATCATTGGAAAAGGTTGAGAAAACAGATCTAGAGCAAGCTCCTGAGTGATGACCTAATCCCTTTTTGTTCTCTATTGATGTTACTTTAGCAGTTCTTACTGTAGGCAAGACAAATGCCATCAATTTTTAAACAGAAGTCCTCATTAATATAAATGTGTTTTTTTTTTCTACTTGTCAAGAGATAAGACCCTGAATTTTCACTTTTCTTTCACTATCTTTTTTTTTTATTATTTTTTCCCCCCTCCTAAACAGACCTGAATCTTCTTCCCTAACATTCTGCTTCCATTTGCTTTAACCAATTGCTTGATTCATCTTAAATTCATCACTTTGGTAGCTGCCATTGCCATCCCTGAAGCAGTATTGCACTGAAATCTGTACTTCTCATGGACTTCTGATTTATTTTTCTTTCCTTCCAAGATTTATTTCTCAGCTGCACCTCTTTGTGTTGTCCACTCATTTCCTTCATAGTAGAAATACTTGATTTTTTCTATTCATGGAATTAAACTCGTGTCCAAGTTACTCTTCACCATAGACAGAACAAAATCTTCCACATTAGTACATTTTAAAATTATTAACTGGAATAATTATTTGCATCTTTCCATGTTATTTAAACTGTTTGTAACAAGATGAAAAATTCCTTAAGTGTGACCTTATAAATACCATGAAAAATTAGTTTGAAATAATAGTTATTTTTCTGCAGAAGTCATTTACCTCTTTTTCATGTTCTTAGTGTGGCACAAGTTCAGGATGCTCCTTGATCAGTGCTGTAATATTATTGCCTAAAGGTCTCACATTGAATACATAATTTTATCTTAATGAGAAATACTTAGATGCCTTTGGGTTTTTGCTGCAAGATTTCTTTCTTACATTTTCCTCTTACCTATTGTGCTTTATATTTAATTATGTTTGTCAGCCACTGGCATGTATCTTTAAGTACTTCAGACTTTTATCTCAGTGTGTCACACCCCATTATTAACATAGCTAGATTCAGAGCCATACTTACCTGGATACATAGAAAAAACTTAATTTAGCATTATTAATGTGCTTAAGTTGAAAGGTGAAAAACACAGATCTCAACTTTGCAAACAATTCCACCTGAGATTCATTTTCAGAAAGTAAGTAGTCCTAATTCTTTTGTAGGAATCAAACATCTGTTTAATTGACTCCACAACAAATGCATCATGCTCTAATAATGTGAAATATCCTTCAATTTGTTTGTTTGTTATGGCTTTTGATAATGTACTTTCAGTTTTCTAGAAAACTGTCTTCAAATTTTGTATCACTATTAAATAATAATCTTCTAAATATATGGGAAATTTCCAACAGCTTTTAAAATACGTTAACGTCATTAGCGTAATTCATAATGTGATTAATAATGTAATTCTGAATTTAAAAAATACCTCTTAAAAATAATTGAAAATACAGTGGGGAATTTTTAAAGGAATCGTCTTAATTAAGAAATCAGACGTGACAGTGCATTTCTGGTAATTTTTTTCAGACTCCCTGGATTATAAAAGTCTCTTGCTTTCAAGTCTGGTAATATTAAATTGAGCTTAAAACAAATGGACAGAATGCATGGTCTGTATTGATTGTCTTACTAATTAAAATACTTTCATCCCCTGAGAATATTTCCAATAACATTTTTTTTCTCTCTAATTTTTCTAAAATTAATATCACAAAAATGAAAAATACCCATGCTACATATGGCAGATAACTGTGAACAAAGTTGCTTTCATCTTACTATTATGAGTTCATGTTATTATTTTATTTAGATAACTCCTGCTTGCGTGAGTAACTTCAACTTGAGGGGGAACTGTTTTCTCCAAAATTGAAATTGGGGTCGGAATGAAGACCAAGGCCGCTGCTGGATCTTGTGCACCATGGTGAGGGGTGCAGAAAGTAAATAAAAAAAAAAAAAAAGAGAATGCTAACAAATAGGATTATGTAGGATAGATGTATATTTGCTGTATATCAGCTGCAGTGCAGGTGGGCCCATGCTGAGGAAGGGAATCACAGCAGCAAGGGCCAGCTGGGGGCTCTGTGGGCTTTCCGAAGCCAGGGGAGCAGCTGGGCTGTGCCGGGGGCCAGCAGCTGGTGGGTGGGACACTGAGGCAGCCCAGGTGGAGCAGTTCAGCCTGGAGAAGAGAAGGCTCTGGGGAGACCTTATAACCACCTGCCAGTGCCTGCAGGGGCTCCAGGAAGGCTGGAGAGGGGCTGTTTCCAAGGGCCTGGAGTGAAAGGATGAGGGGTAATGGGTTTAAATTAGAGAATGAACACCGCTCAGCCGAGAGCCGTCACCCGGGGGACTGTGGGGATCCAGGCTGGAGCTCTCACATCAACCTGCAGCTCAACAGGTAAGTCTGAGCCTGGCTCTGGTACCTGAGGGTGAGGAGAGACACCCCTGTGTGCAGGGTTACCCGTTAAGGGATCTGCTTTGCTCCCCCAGGCTGAGGAACTGAGGGAGGTACTGGAAAGGCTGAGGAGCATCAGGGAGTATGAGATGAGATAGGTCTGGTAGTATCAAATGGCAGCCCCCCATAAGGGGGTTATTGGGAAGACAGAGGCAGAGCCTTCGTGGTAGTGCAAGGTAGAAAGCATAAATTGTCATAGGAGAGTTTCTGACAGGACACGAGGAGAAATGTTTCTTGATCTTGACAGTCCAGCAGTGGAGAAGGTTGCTCAGAGCAGTTGTGAGGTTCCCATCCTTGGAGGTTTTCAGAATGAGACTGGACAAAGCCTTTGAACAACCTGTTCTGATCTCCCAGCTAGACCTGCTTTGGGCAGGAAACTGGACTAGAGACCTCCTGAGGTCGCTTTCACTGTGAATTATCCCTATGATGCTGTGATATTCTAAGTCTTTCCTGATATAATATCTCTGATCCTGATATAATATCCTCACTCATTTACATGACAGTGTCACTGACTCTCCCACTGATCCTGATGGAGTCTGACTTTGGCTCTTGGACTTTTATAGTTTAAAGTGTGAGGATGTGTGTGACAAATACTTTGTTTCTAATTAATTAAGAAATAACAAAACCCTCAATAACCTTGGCCTAGTATTTTTAACTGCACTGCAGAAAGACAAGAGCTTGGTATGCATGTGGTCCATTGTTACAGCATTATATCAAAAGTATGTTGGGCTCCATTCACCAAGAGAAGATGATGCATCAAGCATGTGCTCTTCCTGGAAAGCTTAGCCATCTTTTCTACAACCACCTTTGTCAAGTTAAATTCCTCCATACTATTGGTAGAGTAATAAGAGGAGGTTCTGTGTGAAAGGCAGCATGCCCAAAAGCAAGAGTATGTCAGATGATCAAGGATTGTTTGGCCTTGGAGGCAATCACATTAGGAACTGCCAAGATGGATACACTGCTCTGAGTTAAATGAGCTGTTATACTGCATTTCTGTGCTTTAATTTAAGAAATGCACACAAGAGTCACCAGCCAGAGCTTGTCCACTGGCATGTCTGTCTCCTCTCTTATCTCATTCAGATGTGACAAATTAGAGAAGAACACTGGCAGGGACAGCTATAGAGTCATCCAGCTTTTTAATATGTCTGACTTCATCTAGGTTTAAGTGTTTTAACTTTATTTTTGGACTAAGGATATATAAAACACACATTGAGACACTTTCATCTCAAGAGACACTTTCATCTCAAGAGTAATATATTCTGATTAATTTAAATGATTTCTTAGTAATATTCTTCAGTTTATCTTCAATAATAATAATTGTTATTGTTACTGTTATTATTATTATTATTATTATTTTTAGATAAAGTAAAAATACCTACTTATTCCAGACAGACTGACTGTGGGACTGAGAGATTTCAAGGAGGGTGTATTAGAATGACTTAGCCTCTATTTTAACATTCCTGGTAATTGACAGTCCCACAATGAGACTGCTCATGGTACAATGGAGTTTGGGCATCAACACCAAGGCTACATTCAGTTCTGCACACACAGATTTCTGTTAAATGTGTTTGCAGCCACTGTTCCTAAAGGAAAGATGTGAGAAGATGTGCTATTCCTGCACACACACACTTTGTGAAGATGGGCATTGACCCCTGAAGTTTTTCAGAAGTGAGTAGCCTATTCAGAATCCCTCCCTGCAGGAATATGGCAGGTTCTGTCTCTTTCCTCTTTAAAGCAAATGGCTTCCACACTGAAATTCCCAGTTTGTTCTGAATTCAGCAGGAGTCTTCAGCACTGGGGGAGGCAGTAATGCAGTTCAAAACTCAGCAGGAGTCTTGGCCTCTCACAGAGCCAGATAGATTCTTCAAAATGCATACATTCCTCATTTCCAGCTCCTGCTGTGTGCTGTGAAAGCCCACCCCTTGCTAAACTGGAAGCCACTACCCTGTCCTTTTGTTATCTTAGGCTTGGCTCAGAGGTATTTCAATACTTACCTTCACTTCAGCCACAGCACATTTCTTGTGGTTAAATTTCTCTGGGTAGGAAAAGGAACAAGGCTTAGAGCTTACCATCATTTTATTTCAGGTATGTGAAAGGTTTCACATATCATGGTGCAAGATCAAGAATGAAATAACTAACAGACAAAGATAAACTCGTGTTTGATTGTAAAAATTAAAATGAATTATTATAATACTTTTGAATTAAATATTTTTCTTAAGCAAAATTAGAAGAAAGACCTAAATTTATCTCAATTTTTTGTTTATTATGTAATATAAAACATCAAAGTTCAGGGTTAAAATGCACACAGAAATATTTTCAGCTTATAAATTATTCATAAGACACCATGCTGGCAATTAGATAACTTCAGATTGAAGTATTTTAAGAAACTATTTTAATGAAAGGTCATTCTCACCCACAAGCTGTATTCTAATGGTAGGGTAATCCCCAGTTTCATACCTTAAATATCCAATGAGAAATAATTTCTAAGTGGTTTACATTAATGTTTATGGTGTGTCCAATTAAATAGCTCTCTTTAATGTTATTGGAAAACTTGTACTACTATATATCAATGTTTCTGAAGAACAGATGAAAGCATCACCATATGAAAAAGAAAATCAATTTGTATCTCACTGTGACTGTAACTTCACTACTGTCTGAAAAGCAATAACTTGTTTCTGATGTTTGTAAAAGAACTACAGATTATCACAAAGCTACTTAAAAGATTTCATTCAATGTATGGCTTGCTGAATTGAATTACTTTATATAAATCATACTTGCACTTTTTTTAATACTCAAGTCTCAATTCATAAAATGTAATGGCTGCTGTCAGCTCTTCCTAACACCATCATCTCTTTCCTCAACATTTAGATACACCTTACCAGTGTAAAATTGACTACCATACAAGAACTGATGAATATTGGTTAAGTACATTTTCTGGGCAACAGAGGTGATGGAAATAATAGTAATTCCTGCAGGGAGGAGTGGTCAGGACAGGTGACCCCAAACTGACCAGTGAGGGATTCCAGCCCAGAGACATCATATTCAATATATAAAGTGCTGGGACCTGGGGGGTCTCATGGCTCTCAGCTTGGGGAGTTGTTGGAGTTCTTCCTCTCTGGAAGGGCTCTCCAATAACAGTAATGCCCAATAGGAATATAACATATAAGATACCTGTTATACCCTCTCTATATCATACTTCTCAACATGAGACACTAGAAAACAGAACGCAGAGAAGTTCCAAAGGCACAAATACTATGGATTTTATTACCAGGGAGACCAGAAGAGTCTTTTCAGGATACAGAAAAGAAATATAAAGCTCTACAGTGGTCCAGAGCTCCAGGGTTTGAAGTGTTTACCCCAAATGAACTGCTGACAATGCATGTGAAGTTCACACAGAACCCAGAGGTACACAGATTTTCCAGGCCAATGCACTGCAGTGAAGAAAGCCTTTGACCATTCATGCCAGCAACACATGTAGCTTTTCCAGCCTGATTCAAAGGTCAGTGGTCTTAACTGTTTGATATTCATGGCTGATGTTAATTGGAGTCTGATTTTCATGGACAATTCCATGCAAATTCCATCCCTTTTTACTAAAATCTAAAGGGAAGGATATGAGGTAACACAAGTCATTTAGTCAGGCTTCCTAAAAATGAAAAATGTTTATCAATAGCATGAATTTTCCACTTAAGTAAAAAGATTCCATAAGCACTTAAATATAGCAAGAAAAAAAAAAATCAGAATGGATCCAGATCTGTTTGAAAGATCTTAGAAAACCACTGGAGAACGGAGGAAAGCCAAGTTCATGTTTATGCATAACTACTTGTAATACATTAAAAAATAGAAAATGAGTGTTAGACAATAATAGTAATAATAAATAATAATAATTATTAATAATAATAATTAAAACTTACTTTAACAGCTTCTTCTTTATTATATTATTTTAATGGACCATAAACCATAAAACTAGCCAAGAATGATAAAAAATATTTTAAATGATCCTAGATGGATCATTTTTTAAACCTGTACCCTAAATGATTAAAAGCATAAGTATCATATAAGAAACACTGCAGTTGTTAATAATCCTATAGTATTTTTGCAAAGCAGTCTGCTGCACTCAGAAAAAGATCTAATCTGGATGTTGTGCAGTGTTATGCATTCCCATAAGGTACCAATGTGTTTAATGAAAGGCACTGAACACTTTTATTGGGAAAGAAAGATCAAAACGTTTTGGTGGGATGTAGAAAGTGCAAAACAAATCAAAGCCATTGCCTTGCCTGTTTTCCAGTTTCTCCACATTTGCCATTTCTCTGACTGCAAAGAAAATGCAACTCAAATACAAAAAGAATTCTTCTGCTCCCATAGAGAGTTTCAAAAGAAAACTTGCTTTTAAAATGTAAATCAAGCACTGTGTTAAGGTGTAGTGAGGTAAACACCCCCCCAAAAAAAAAAAAGAAAAAAAAGATGAGATGAGAGGAAATAAAATATCTCTTATTATTAGCTAAAGTAGAATGCAAAGGGATCAGTAGATATGCAAATATGTAGTATACAAATTCTCCAGCAGGCTCTAATTCTCTGATGAATAGAAAAATATGTCTGGTGTTTCTGGAAAGAGGGTGAATAAATCAGATGTCTTAAGTTATGTAAAAGTAATTTGTGAATCTGGAAACCTGTCTATAGATACACAAATAATGTATGCAGTAAAACAATCCATCTATTATTTATGGCTGTAATTGGGGACAGAAACAGGGAAGAAATGTTTATTCAGACCACAACACAAAGCAGGTCTGGGTAATGAACCTTAGAATTACATATGGTTGTGATTTTCAGAAATAAGTGTGATAGAGGCATAACTACCATTAATTTTAATGAGTAGTGAATGTCTTAATGATCCTAGACAGCTTTTAAAATCTTCTCTATGTTTTCCTGTCATGTCTGACAGTTTAAAACAAGGCCACAGGGGTAACTTGCAAGAGAGTCTCCTCGATGAAATGGTGTGCCTTTCTTTCCTCAGGTTTTTTAATTACATCAGTGAGATGAGGTGTTTAAAGATTTGAGGATTTAAGGGAGACTGTTCTGTTCAAGAACATGAACAGGAGTGTCAGAGGCAGAGAGAAGCTGAAAGGAGCCAGTGAAGGCCAGAACAGAAACTGACAAATAGCTGATAGCAACTAGGCCAGCAGAGATGTAGAATCATAGATTCTTTCAAGTCCAGGACCAAATCAAGCTTTTTTTTTTCCTAACATTGCAAATGACTGAGAAAGAGATATCTGCACACTTGGAGCACCCAGAGAAAAGGCAACAGTGCTCTCTGCTCCATGGGTTAGAGCCACAGTTGACATCAACCCAGTTTACTCAGCAGAACAGCATCAGTGTGAAAAAGGGAGTCAGTAACTAGGAAGGCCTTGGTATCCACAAGAACCACAAAAAACTTGTGTTTATATCACAGGACACATAGAAAGCAGTCCACATGTTCTCTTAAGGAGTGTTCACACTCTCTTTGCCATCTAGCCTTCATACCTAAGCTGAGTCTTCCTCCATGGTCAGCAGAGAGCAATTCTGAGTCCCTCAGAATGCAATTCACCTAATGGAAGAGATATTCTGCCCTGAACTGAACCCTGGAGATATTACTACAACCATCCTCCTACCCTGGATTCCTAAAGTTATGTGATTCCCTGCCTTTTGTTGTCTAAAATAAAACCAGTTGCCCAGTAAAACTTCCTTATCTGCACCAGCTTTTCACCCTAATAACCTTATATGAACTTTTCACGTGTTCCTTAATATCATTCACCCAGAGAAATAGGAGAGCATGTGGCAGAAATAAATCCCAGCCCTTCCACCACAGTCACAGGCTGTTTCCAAAGCATATGCAGAATCTCTCATCATCCAGAAATTCTTGTAATTTCAATCTGCAGCTGTCAGCACAGTAGTAAGCAGTTCCTCAGTTCATTTTACTAAGATTTCTGGGAATGAAAGAGATTACAGTCTTCTTAAATACTTGTATCTTTCAATAAGTCTGCGTTTCTTCTGCTGTTAGAGGTTATGAATATGAGAAAAGGCCTTAAATTCAGTATTTAAGAGAATTCAGTACCATTTTGCAATAAAATACAAACTATTTTTTATTCCTTTCAATAAAAATATGGCAGTTTCAGAAAACCTGATGATCAGCTATAGAGCTATTACTCTTTACCATAACATATTGATGAGTCAACACCAAGGTTTTATTAGTTGTTGGTATTCAAGGATGGCCATATCATGACAGTGTAACTCATTACAGCAGTAATTGTGTTGACAAATTGTTGATGTTTATGGTTAGAAACCATATTGAATTATTAGAATATTTTTATTAGAATATTATTAGATATATAATAATATTAGCAACACACTGTCATGTGTTTCTAATGTATTTTCATAGCCTTTAATAGACTGAAGTACTTCTGTAGCTTGCTTGCCAAGGCTGGACCAGCTTCAGTGAAAATCCACTGACACTAGAAATAGTGATAAATAGCCATCTTCTAGAATCACTTATGCCTGTGGGTGGACATTTGAGGGTTTTTCATCTAACCTATCTTTAGATATCTACTGCAGAGATGCCTACCCCTGACCTTCCCCCTCTATGATCCCTACATATTTAGTAGAAAGAAATAGACTCTCTAGGGCATGATTCACACGACCTACTTTAAGCATCTACTTCAGGAGGAGATGAATTGCACCCTAGAGGTGTCAATCTCTCCTTTGATTATAAAGAATTTTATATCACTAGCCACATGTACAAAGAGATGTCTGGATTTGGCCAGATGAATCTCACCCTCAGTGACATGAGTGAATAGGGGCCAAGCCAGGCAAGATTCCTCTGAAAGCAGCAGCAAACTGGCAGTAGCAGAACTCAAAACCATCAGTGACCTTGGGACAACCTGTTATTTTAGTCCAGTGTGAAAAGGAAGTTGGTATCTTTACAGTATTGATTGCATTTGAAACCTTTTCTGTCAGATTAAAAAATGTATATGATATTTATTGCATAGTGTAATCCACCTGTTTTCTTTGATCATATTTTCAAAAGAGCTGCACTCATAAATCATACTGATGTTGTATTATGTGCTGGTTTAATATAGTAACTTTTTATTCTTGTCAACTTATTTTTTTTTCTTTATAATTAGGATTGCAAAGTTTTTTGATGTTGTTTACAGTCTTGTGGCTCCGTGTGCCATTTCACAGATTATAAACTTTTCACTGTCTAATGCTCTGTTGAATGCAAAATACATTTTATTCTGTACAGTTTCAGTTTGCACTGAGTACATATTACAGCCAATTATTCCTCGTTACAATGGAGCTGTCTACTTATGTCAGACCTCATTACTGTGTCTTAAAGGCAGGATTCTGGTACCCAAGAGTTTAAAATATTTGAATACAAAGTAAGAAGCCCACAAATCAACAATCTTTTGTTTATTTTTAGTATGCCACTTTTATTAGATTGACATTTTAAAAGAACTTGACTCCAGGACCTCGACTTCCTTGCTTTTTGCACAGTTGGTTGATAGTGTCATTAAATAAAGTATCATGTTTACTGAAACTTTATGTAATTAGCTTATAATAGTCAAATGAGGCTTTTATAGTTTAGAAAATAACAAAAAATAATCTTGAACATGTTAAAAAAATACAATTTTGTGTCTTGCACTTTATGATTACATAAAATACTGCAGAAAAAGGCTACAGGGAATGTACACAGAATTATTCTTGAACAGTATATACATATATCATGTAGATGCTTGTGCAACTAACAAGTTAGGGAACCAAGTTCAAAACTTGTTTTTAACCTAACCTACTCTGAGTGTCCCTATGTTCAACACTCTAGATTTCAAAGTACCTTGAAGTTTCTTGCCATGCCTTGCAACAAACAAACAACAAAACAAAACAAGTAAAGCAACTCCAAAAATTCAGTGTAATGTCTTGATCAGGCACACCTTGTGGAGTTATTGCCCAAAATACTGTTTCTTTTAGAGTAATTAGATTTACATTTATATTCATTAAAAAGTTCAGCAAAATATATATTTTTTTTAATAAAAGCTGCTTGCTTCATGAACAAGAATATAAAACTCTTAATGCTGTGAACCCTTTCTCAATACAGCAGAAATATGGATTATGACTCATCTTTCTGAGGCAAGAAACACTATACTTCATGTACACTACCTATGTCTCAGAAGTAAAAAATTTTTCTTCAAAAAGAGTGGGAGATGCTTCCTCTTTCCCTCACACCTTCACAGAACAATCTATCAAGTGAGCTTCAGAGCACTTTGTGCATTTCTCTCTTCTATAAATTTGAGGAAATTTTGGAAATTGAGGTACACCTTGGATGGATAATCAAAGGAGGCAGATAAACAAAAAAGTAAGTCAATATAGGTATTGCTCATTCTAACAGTATATATACATTATTCTAGCAGTATATATAAGGTATATATAAAAATATATATTTATTTAAGGGAAAGAACAGGAATTTAGTAATAAGCAGTATTAATCTTACTATAGAGTTCATTGTATACATTGTTATACTATTTTTTAACTGTTATTTTGTACTTAAAGCTTTCATATTAATCACCTGGTTTGATCAAATTCTATTTCCTCAGGACCTATTAAATCTGAATATTTTCCTCTTCCATATCACATGGAAAATAATTTTGTTATAATTAAATCCTAATTTGAATATGATTAAATCTTAAATTCCACACTCATAAATTACAGAAGACAATTATGCTGTAAATTTTAGATAATAAAATGACTTAACAACTAAAGAATTGTTAACATTTCCTTGTGTGTTCTCTGAGGGTCCATTTCATTCTCATGAATATGGAGAGCTATACAACCAGACATTGGATTTCTCTCTAGTTGTTCCAGGTTTCAGATTTCTAGTTGTTCCATGTTTCAGATTTCTCTCTGTTTCCAGAGAGAAAAAGTGGATAAGCATCATTTATTTCTGGCTTTTCTGTTGCCTGTTGTTTCAAATAGCAGTAGAAAATCATACACTGCTGCAATAAAACATTGACTATAAAGAAGGCATTAGATCTCTTTTAATGAACTACTCATTAAAATTAATAGGAAAAAAAGAAGTAGCATCTGAAGCCAGCCTATTACATCTGTCCAAGGAGGTGGAGAACAAACAACTCACCTTGATACAGAAGCATCAGCAAAGCAACGTTCACAGGTTTGTTTCCAGAGGGCACAGCATCACTCATTTTAAAAATCCCCATGAATGAAAATGTTATCCTTTATATGCTAATTGACTCAGTTAAAAAAACAACTGAGTTGTTAAAAGTATGAATAAAAACAGAAAATTGGGGGTGGGGAGATCATAAGTGGCTTTGTGGAAAAGTAAAATTTTAAACTGTCAAGGAAAATGCTACCCTATTAGAAAACTCTTCTCTCAGATACTTTGGCTTGAGGGAGGGTGTCCAATGGAAGAAAATAAGATTAGTTTCTGTCACCTCACTGATCATATCTGACATGATCAGTTTGTCAACACAAAATGTGAAATAGTAAACATTTTAAGGCTTATAAACAACTTATAAATGGCTGCTGAAAACAATCTTTCACTCTGAGGAAGCTGGGAGTTTAATTTCTTGCTGTACCAATGTTAGTATTTTCATTCAACATCAGAATGATATTTTATCTACACCATATCCATTGTTACAGCAAATAAATCAGTCCAGTTAGGCTTGGGCAGCTTTTCAAGTGTTGGGAAGTGTTTTAAAATACACTTTTATGGGCCTTTTAACATATAATATCCCATGGATCTGGGAAGTTTTCCCATCCCAGGGGCTATTGGAAGAATTCACCTTATAGCAGTGGTGCTTTTGTTATTCCTGTGAGATATATTCCTGTGACCCAGGTCAGAGAAATCCTCAGTATCAATATAGGCTGGGGGATGAAGGGAATGAGTAGAAAGACTTGTGGGTACTAGTGGACAAAAAGATGTACATTGGCTGGCAACTTCAAACAACTCTACTGTAAAATCAGACCCATCACAAGAAAAAAATGTAAGAAAAAAAATGGTGTTTTATTAAGAGAAACTGATTTGATGTAGTCAACATATGGAGTTTGAAAGTTCTTGTGTGTAGGAATTTGTACAAAAGAATCATCTAATGGTGTTATCTAAAATATAGCACATTTCTCATAAAGAAAACCAGAGAAATGTAGTATTTGCCTTAATGTTATATTTATGTAAATTCCAGGAGGACCATCAAATCTCTAGAGGAAAGGAACCTGTTTTATCAGGTGGGAGATAATAAATGTCAACACAAAAAATAACAAGGCACTTATATTTAACACTCCACTGACACTGATGGGCAGCAATAGTGACAGAGATTTTTAATTCATAATGACCTAAGGGTTCATTTTAGAAAGCATCATTTTATAAACTAGAGGTTTTGTTTCATCAATTTATAGTAGTAGGAATAATGAAGTTCTTGTTCCTTGTAATAGAAATACATTGAATTCATGTTCAATGAGGCATGGACACTGTATCATTCCCCTTGGAGAAAGGCAATTGCAACAGTAATGTGAAAACTACTTGTTGCTTTCTCATCACAAAAAAAGCATTTTCTGTGTGTATTTACAGCAAGGTTTGTGAGTCTAAGATGATTGTTAATAACTCTTCTTTCTGCTTAGTGATTCTTAACCATTAATAGTAATAGATAAACTATTTGTAATAGCAAGAGACAGAGAAAATGGCAATACTGAAAAATACTAAAAGAAATAGTATTTTGTTTGGAAAGAAAAGTAAGAGTATTTAAGAAATACTATGTGAAGAATTATACATAAAAAATGAGATGTGACAAGCTGTGACATTTGTTACATTCAAAATCCACAGCCTAATGATTACTTTTTTTGTTTGGGCTTTTTGTTGTTTTGGGGTTTTTTTACATTTCAGGTTTCTAGGCTATGTGCCTTTGTTTTGTGAGAAAATAGAGCACTGTAGATATAATTACTATATTTCAAAAAGCAGATGCATTTTCATTTCCTTTATAAATATCTAGATACCTCACAGCAGGACCAGCTACAGGATGGGCAGAAGGCACCCATATCTGTAAAGGAATTGTTATATCCTATGTAGTTCAAACTGAGCTAAAAACAATAAAATATATACTCCTTACATTAACTTCCTGAAGAACCCCTACATCATTTTCCAGAGCTTAATATATGTCTTGTCAGACTATATCTTTTGTCAATAATTTACTAGATTATTCATTATGGAGTTCACATTCGTGTTACAGTTTGTATTGATTGGAACACATATTGTCTGTTCTTCCCTCTTGATGATCTTGAGAGAGTTGGGTTTTTTCCCAACAAATTGCAAACTCAAAATATAAATGTGATGAAATGTGAGCTGTTAGACTGTGAATATCTCATGAACAAAGCAGGAGAATGGGAAAATATCAGGATTCTCCTCCTATTTCCCTTGCAGAAGAAATGTAAGCAAGCAGCATTTCTCAACTGAGAGAGTAAAACTGATGGGTTTGAAAACCCAGATATCTATCTATCTATCTATCTATCTATCTATCTATCTATCTATCTATCTATCTATCTATCTATCTATCTATCTGCAATAAGAATATCAAAACACCAGTTTCAGTACTGTCATGAAGGTTAAAGCCTTTTATGGCCATTTATTGAAAGATAAGGAGCATTATTAGTCACTGATCAATTTGCAAACGTGTTTGATTGCTTTAAATTATTTTTACTTTGATTGACCAGAGGAAGTCATACGTCTATTATTAACTATTATTAAAATATTTTTTTAAGAGAGAAATAAACCCCAAGAAAAGATAATGCACAATGCACAATTAAAACAATTAACAGTGTGTTAATAGCTTTATTCTGACACTAAATCCAAAACTCAGCACTTTGCCATCTACTTAGGAAGAAAATTAATGCTATCCCAGGGGAAAATGGGACATTATATCAATATTTTTAATGATGTCAGTTTTACTCTCTAGTTCATTGATGAGAAACTTCCTTGTTTAGGTGCATTGTATTGAAGAAGTAGCTGATAATCACTTTCTCTGCAGAGAAAATAAGTTCCTGATACACAGAATATTATGTAAAAACTTGTTAAGTAATGATGGTTTTGAGTTTCCTCCAACATTACTTGTAATTACTGGTTTTAATAATTATTGTAATAATTATTTTTAATCTAGGAAAGCCTTTCTGGAGGTTTCCTCGACCCAGCCAAGTGAGCAGGACGTGGTGATTCTGTTGTGACATGAATTTAGAGCTAGCACACACAAAGTGTATCTGAACAGCACAGAAGTGGATAATGGATCTGTCCCAGGTGATCCTGCAGAGGCTTCAAATACCCATGGCAAGAGTTTGAGAAGGAAGGGGAGTCAGGTGAGCACATTTTTCTTTCAGATAATTTAATGTTAAACAGAATTATGTTAATTGATTATTATAATTATTATTATATCTACTATTTTTTTCATCTCTTCTTTCCTATGGGAAGCTGCAAAGATTCTCACTGACAGATCTTGCATTTCAAAACGTGTATGGCAGCAATAGGTGTGTCTAGATTTTCCAAGATATGTCTTCCTTCTAGGTTTTTAAACTATCAGAATTCACATCTTCATGGCCAGGTTAATACTGTAAGAAAAAGGCCTACTCTGGATAACTTAATTGAAGTTTTTAATCCCTAACCTTCAAGCCAGATTTACAATGCCCTCTAAAGTTCATTATATTACTTCAGAAAAGTAAACTAAAACAAAAAATCCCCCACAAACATAAAACAAAACCAAAAAAACAGTAAATCCCCCACAAAATAAACTTTTTTGGTTTTTTTTAGAAAAAAGAAAACAATACAACAAGAAAAAATCCACAAACTTTTTTGCATACAGCAACTATTTTCAAAACCCTTTCCTCTGCAAGTGTTCATGACTTAAGACTCTTATCAGAGGGGTATTCAACAAATATAAAGCTTACTCAGGTATGGTATTTTAACTTTACTTGCTATAATAGCTGACTCTTCAGTTTGCTCTGCCATAGTTCAGGGCTCATTAACATTTCCATTATAAACCTTGATTACTCTGGCTAAGGATTTCAGCTGTTACTAGCTGCATATCTCAAAGCAGAGTTTCAGCCTTGAATATATTTTAATGAATTATTAGGAAAAGTTGAGTGGTTGATTGGTTAGAAAAAGTACTTTATCCAAGAACAAGATGCACTGATTCAGGCTCAGTGAAATATCTAAACTTTTGTTGATAGTAGAAAAGCAGTCTTTTGAATAAATTCTGACTGGACTAACTTTTACAGTGTAAATAAATATGACTATATAATAAAGATAATATTCAGTGGTCCTTAAAATACATTTTTTTAAAGTTTTTTTAAGTTTTGTGTCTTTTGCAGCTTCTGCACAGGCTGGAGAATTCATCTGTTCTAGTCAGGACCATTAACAATCAGGAAGGTATTTCAGTTTCTGTAAAGCTTAAAAGCCAAAATTATTACATTATTATAATTAGTTGTTTTTTTCTTATAAACTGGAATAGCTTAATCAGCAACTGGCTCAGGAAAACTCCTTGGGACTCAAAGGCAGAGGTTCTCACTAAATTATATAAGGAGGATACCACACATACAGTTGATGGTGAAAGGT
>JANHGL010017510.1:0-12114 GCA_024611195.1 Ceyx melanurus
ACTTTGTCAGTGGATTGAAAATGAATTCTAGGAGTAATCCTCCAGTTTATATACCTTCTGCTTATCAAAGCTACATGGAGAAACAGATTTGTGTTAAGTACTTGGCTGGTGTTTAGGACACATATGACATTAGTTAAGATACTTATTTAGTGCCTAGAACAAGGGACTGGATTTGGAACGTTCTCAAGAGTAAGGGCTACATGTGCATATCATCTCAGGGTTTTTATGCCCTTATTGCAATAACAGAACAAGATGAGGAGCTCAGGACACCTGTAACTCTCCTGGGAGGTCTGCAAAGGCTGTATGTAACGTCCACCAGATGGCCTGTGGCATTGCTGCTCAGTGTCCCTGGAACAGCCCAGCCTTCACCTGTGTGAAAACCAGGCCACCTCTTAGGCAGAATGGAGTTGTGGGAAAAAGACAATTAAAAAAAGAAAAAAAAAAAGAAAGAAAAAAAAAGAAAAGGAAAAAGAAATATTTTAAAATCTGATAAAGACTCCATGGCACAAGGTTAGTTTCTCTGCAGTAAGCATTCAAAGCCTGCAAGTGCTGAGCCACTTCAAAGGAGAGTGTTGTTTCTTGGTACAGCATGTACAGGCACTCACCCTTTTGTCTCTGATTGACAGCTCTTAAAATGCACCGTCTGCACAGATCTTTCATGGCACAGTGCATAATGTTTCAGTGTTGTCTTAAAAGTTATTTTGAATCATTGCTGTGAATTAAATTAGAATGTATGTACAGTGCATGCAAGCTAGCTTGGGGTACTCATGTGCCTGCTCAATGAGAATCTATGAACATAAAAGCTTTCTGGGAAGTAAGGTTTTCTAACATTTTTTTCCTGACAGCACTGAAGGGTTCATGTGCAGCCCTTGACAGATGAAAATTCCTTGGTTAATAACCATTCTTTCTTCTACCATAGCAAAAACAAAAACTCCACAGACACATGTACCCTCCTCCAAATGCTACATCCCACTGCCCAACTCAGCCCTTTCCTCATTGGGATCAGCCTTTCGTTACCTTTTTGGTGCTGCTTCATTCAAACCACCCTTCTGACACTGCCAGCTACTAGTCTAAATATTGACACCTGCCTGGAGTGAGCAAAGAAAGGCAGGGCTCTGTGCGGAGGGAGGAATGCATAGTGTTGTAGCAGGAAAGATGAGCGTGTCTGTGCATACACAACCAGCCCACTACAGCATCTTGGGCATCCCAACTATTTTTTTATTTGGTTCTGTGTTTTTTTGTTGGGTATGCTGTGCAACTAACCACTCTTACGGATTGTAACTGCGTGGCTGGTCCTTGTGTATGTGTCTGTCAACTGTGAACAGCAACATAGTAACTGCCAAAGCTCTGCAAGAGCTGTGCCCGTCATGGTATAACACATAAAGCTTTTCACAACCTCCATCAGGCTAAAGCCAGAGGTGGGGAGACATGGAATAAGATTGTAGGACTTCTTCAGGAACTGTTTTCCTGTCTGATACATTTCTGTAAGCACTACAGCTTCACTGCCCATCCCAAGCATCTGTTCAAGGCACAAAAGGTTGTAGCAGTCTATGCTAATAGGAACATTAAGAATGTTGTTTGTTTGACTTTTTCTGTGGAAAATGTTGCCTCTACAGAACAAAAATGATGACAAGTCTCTGCATCTGCTGGGAACTGCAAATGAGTACTCAGTTTGCACAGTGTGATCACTGATAGAGTACATTTGCTGAGGTAATACGAGGTCCCTGGACAGCGCTGGTGATGATTCAGGCTTTTAGGCATTCATCTGCAGGTGGGTCAAGAGGGCTGCTCTGCCACCAGAGTTCCAGGGTTCCCTTAATTCTTGTTTAGAAGCCTAATTTTTTTATTACTAATTTGAAATGTTTGCAGATGGAAGCTTTTTTCTCCGTGTTTTATATTTTGTCTCCCTGAGAGGTCTGTAGTCAGAAAGCTGACCTTTAGATCAGGGATAGCACAGCACTATACTGCAGTACCTCCATCAGTGCCTCATCCCACCTTATATTTCTCTGATAACTACCAGACTGTATTTGAATTAGAGTAACCACTGTGATAGTCCAAAACAAAATAAAGGCTGCGTTTGCCAGGAAAAAAAAAAAAAAAAAGTTAAATCCTTATCTTGTTTCACTAAGAGCAGTGAAATAAAATAGAATGTGAGCCACATAATCATTTAGGTTGGAAAAGACTATGAAGACCCCAGACTTGGCAATGCTTCCTCTCCACGCTCTTTGTTTCATATGCTGATATCCCCTTATACCTCCTTCACCTCGGCCTTCTTGCCACCTCAGCTCATGCTCAGAATACTTTGCCAGGCAGGGAGTTCCCACCACCTTCACTTTCCTTTTCTAAATCATGCTGAAACCAGTGTCTTCCACAGTTGCTTTTGTTAGAATAACTCATTGCTCTGCACTCCTGGTGTTGTTTTGAATCGCACACACTTTGGAATGTAGTCTTTGACCTTGTGAGGAAGCCTGAGGGCACAATGTCTTTCAGGACTGGTGCTCTGTGTTATTAATTTAGGATGACAGAGATCCACTCCTGCTCTGGACCACTTAGGTTTGGCCCATGTGCCCTGGCTGTGGATGGCGTCATGCTCTATGCAGTGGTCCTAAATAATTCAATCACTTTTAATAGCCAATAAAATATATTATTGTTTCATTCTACAGAGTTGGGATAAATTCTTCCTTGGCATCCATTTTCATTTAATTATGCAAATGTTACTTTATCTTCCAGATGACATTGTGGTCCTTCCTCACACAGTTACATAATGTTAGATAGCCATACTTTTCAGTTTCCAGCTTTACTGTTATTTCTCAAACAAAAATGCACAGTAGCATAAAATTATTCTAAAAAAAAAAAAAAGTAATTGTACAACTGAAGCAGGAGAAAGCATCAGGGGTTTGTAAGATGTTTCTTTGAATGTGTATGTACGTGAGCATGAAATAGACTGGTACCCAAGAGAGCAGCATATACATTTGTAATCAAATATCACTTAAATTTAAAACTTGTTCCTTCTGTTAAACATGCAAATATTTCCACTCACATTGCTAATTCTGCCTCTCTGCTCATTACCAAACCTTTCAGAAAAGACATAAGCCCAAATCCTCTTCTGATCAGGCTCTTAATGTGTTTTGTGCAGTCTTTATTTAGACTGTAAACTTACTGAAGTAGGAAATGTCTTCTAAAAAAACCAACTATGCTGTCTCATTTCACATCCAAATTCTTCTTCCATACCAGCTGTGTGTGTTTGCCTAGCAGCAAGTCTTCTGTTAATGAATGATTTGTTCTCATTAGCTTGTCAGGCTGGATATGTAGCTTGTAGTTCCCACTCACATAGTGCCGTGCTCTTTTCCTTGTAGCTCCTGGTAAATGAAACAATGAGATACACAACAAACCTTGTGTCTCTGAGCCTGACCTTTGTACCTGTAATCATTAACTAACAGTGAATGCCAAAATTAAGGAACTAGCTGTTGGTTAAATGTATTTTACATAAGCAGAGTCCTACAGGCTACCTGGTCTGGGGCTTATCACAGGTTTTACCATCAGCTGCTGCTTCCAAGCCTTTTAAAAAAGGGGAGAAAATTAATTCCCTGATCAGCAGAGCAAATGGAGTTGCACTTGATGCATTTGTTTTGCGAAGCTGTGGTCCACAGTGGCTTCTCTGACACCTTGGAGGTTTTGAAAATGAGGCCCTGAGTAGCCTTGTCTATTGAAACTGACTGTGTTTTGAGCTGGAGTCTGGACTAGACTTAAATTCTTATTCTAATAAAAGCTGAGTTCATCTGCAGGTTTTCTTCCAATAAGAGCATTAATTAAGACCCTGTCCTCTAACTAGGTTGAACTTTTCACAAAACTCATAGAACTGAATATTTCTGAAACCTCCATCTCTCCGTTTTACTTGCGTAAAATCGGCCAACAGGTTCAAAAGTTACTGGGAGCTAAAAGACAGCTCTGGCAGCTCCCTTCCCCACACACATAGGATAACTGTGTAAGCCTTGTTTTCTTAAGAAAACTTCTCTTTATGTTTGTGCAGAAAACTTGTCAAATGTGCATCTAATGAGGCCTGAAGTCATGCTACGTACTCCCAGCTGCAGCCAACCTGAAATAATCCCTCCCCAGAGCCAACAGCACATTTCATACAGCTGAGGCATTTGCTGTGCAATCCCAGCTATGCAGAGAAGTTGATACATTTAGGAGTGAAACCCGGGCATCTTTTCTCTGGTAGTCAGGGATGATATCAGTGTGCTCACACGAGCGTGTGCTTAAGTCTGCCTGGTGCCTTGTCCAGCTCTGCCAGCAGACACAGGGGTCTGGCTATTACCTCTCTGTCTTGTCCTCAGCTTTCTCAGACCCCAGAGTGATGGAAAGGGGAATTTGACCTCTATGCTAGAGCCCGCCTGGCTGTCTGCCTTTCCCTTTTTGTCTACTCTTTCTTAGGATGCAGTCACACTACAAAATTACCTTGAGTTGTCTGTCTTGCAAGTTTTTCCCATGGGTCACTTGTGATAAAGGACATATGAGGCATGTTAGCAATCTGTGCTGATAGGGAAGATGCTGATGTGGTGTGAACCTGCCGTGGGCTGTACGTGCTCCTGAAATTTCCATCTACCTGAGCTGACTTCTCACCCCTTCCTAGTGTCTCTTCTGAAAGGGACCAGTTCCATAGCTTCAGTCCACAAAGCTTACCTGATGACACCAGAGACTTCTTTAGCAGCCATGGCAGCAGATTATTCTGTTTCCAGTTCTACCAGTTTGCAGCAAACACATCGATCTTCCCCTGCTTTAGACAGCCCTGGGAAATATTACTTCTGTGTTTCTGGGAAAGAGCTTCAGTGGCTTCTATTTTCTGCCTCACAAGGAAGCAGAAACTGTGAAATTATCAGCATCCTTTGTTTGTATGTTCCTTAGAGCTGTCTGTTGACTGCACAGTCTGAAATAGAGATCTGGCCTCAGGGAATTGCTAATGATGCATTCAGTCTCAGCATGGCACATGCTCATTCCTGGGGAGTTACTGAGTTAGTGTTTATGTTTCTACACTTTTCCTCTGGTAGATGAAACCCTCTGATTTTCCCTCAGCACTGAGGGCTTGTGTCTTGGATTCTCTTCTCATGACAGCTTACTTGGAATGCCACCAGAAAGCTTTCAGCCTGGATATTTTCTCCTAAAATCATAGACTACAGTAGCATCACACCAGTGATTCTCCCTAACGCTTGGTGCCTGAGCATCAGGCGACAGGAAAATGAGGCCTTGTTAAACACATTTTAAAAATAATAAAGACTTCAGTGCTGAAGATGAGTGTTGTTGTCATGGGCGCTGGAAACCTATTGCAACTGAGTGAATAAGCTCTTGAATAGGAAGCACAGAGCAAGCAGTTGGAGTAGAAAGCACATGTGGAAAAACTGCAGGGAGTGAGCACTGCTGTTTTGTTGGTTCCCTGCTGTAGAGAAATGGCAGTGGTAAAGGATAAAGGGAATTCGCTCAAGGTTTACCCGGCTTTCTGGTTGCTTTGTCAATTCATATTTCTCCAGCCACTTTATGCAATGAGGGGTTTTTTTTGTGTGTGGGCAAGGGTTGAACTAACAGGAACACTTTTACCATATTTCATACTAACTTGCTGGTGAAGACAAGACCTCTCTTGCATGACCTACATGCCTGAACTCAGAATCCCTCTCCTGGGCCTGCCATCTTCAGATTTAAACCCTCTAAACAAGCTCAGGTTTTCATCTCCTCATCCATATTTCCAAGGCATGTAAGCCTCAAGGCACAGAGCCAACAGCGGAATAGTGCTGAGCACAAAGATGTTTCTGTAACCACATCAACTCAGCCCAGTGCAGATCAGCTGCACCAAAGCCTGGAGAATGCTTCACCTCTCAGTGTCCTCCCATTATAATTTCCCCTTTTTTGTTAGTCCTTAGCTGATAGGAAAAGCTCCTCTTTCAACTTTATAATTCTGACTTTTTTTCACTTACAGTGAAATGCTGTTGAGAGCTGCCAGAGACTAAGTTGTGACATAGATCTATCTGCATTCAGGGCTTTGGAAGTGTTCCTTCACACTTGTCATCTCCTTCAACAGGCACTGCATTGTACCAAGTCTGTACATTCTTTACTGCTCTACTTGTTGCTATGTCCAGAGGTGCCAAGTTTCAGTCCAATACTATTGGAATACTAGAGAGAAATCTGGATTTTCTCTCTTTTGGCTTTGTTTATTCTCCTGGCTTGTACAGTGTTCTCCTTGCCATCACCCAAAACTTCTTTCCACGGTAGGAAGGTCAGAAGCCACTGCCCTCTCCACCCTCAACTTGTATAACCATTAGCAGTCCCTCCTTGTTCTGTATCACTGCAACAGAGAAGTGAACACAAGTATGTATTCCCTCTCTAGCCAGGTGTTTCCAAAATCAGGGACAGATGGGAATGGCCTTAGGCAGAGAAGAGGAAAGTTTTTGGCAGGGGAGCTACAAAGGCAAGGCATTGTCAATCCCTGCTGTGCTCTCGCAGAAGGGAGAGCAGCAAGACACGCTGCCTCATTGCCATGGAAACAGCCAAAAGAGCTGGCTGGGCAGATCTAGAAATGTCTCCTGCTTGGGACTACTTTTGGTAGATCTCATATTTCAGTCCAACACTGAAAGATTAAAAGGTCTTTTCTTTCATATGCCACAATGGAGAGTCAATCTTCCATGGCTGTATGTAGATACTTGTTCTCCTCTGAGAAATATGTCCTGGTTTTAGTGGGGATTATTTTTGCCCATGTCCTCATATTTTTGTTGGGTTTTTTTTCCATGATGAAGACCAACTACTCTTGGCATTGATTCTAGCTGCCATTTTGATGATCCTGGACTTCTGCGTGGTGTTCCTATGTGTTTTGCAAGCACACTGGCCACCAATGTGACATTTCTATGTAGGATCTGTCCTTGATGACCCTAAAGATCTCAAAGAGGCTGATCTGTTCTCAGCACAGCACCTGAATTATTTTTTCCCTGCAGCTTTCAAGCCCAGTACCATTTCCACAGCCTCATAATGCTATTTTTAAAGACAGTCTAAAAGATTTTTTTTAAAAAAAGAGGACATACTTCAGCTTGTGTGGGAAAGTCCTGCCCTAAGAACATACTTCTGTTTCTGCAGCTGGGAGGTGCAGAAAATGGAAATCTTGCGCATTAGAAAAGTGGAATAGTTGATTACTGCACAAAGGTATTAGTCCCCATAACTTGCACTTTGCAAAGTACAGAATAGCTAGAACTGATTACCTGCAAGCAACTGTCTTGGGAAGCATCCTGGACCCATCATTCATAAGGATAAATTATCTTCCATGTTCTCCAGCAGTCAGCTCATTTATACTGTAACAAATAAATTGAAGACAACCAAATAGTAGAAAACATTGGCTTATGCTGTTTTCCCCGAGCAGCTATGAGGAGAACAATAGCAAATTGGATTGTATTTACTTGGGAAAAAGGGAAAGGATGCACATGTTTATGAAATATGGAGAGGAAGAGATCATTCCTACAGAGTAGTAAGCAGTCATTAAACTAGTTGTAACATCTTTACTCTTCCAGATGCTGTGTCTTCCCTTCACAAGTAAGGATCCCAGCTGTGTAACACAGCTGGCAGTCTGTGGAGTCATAAGGAACATTTACAGTTGCTACTGTAGGAGTGTGAAGGAAACCTGGCCAAGTTCAGTGCTGCTTTTCCACAAAAATATTTAGAAAACCCTTACAGGAGAGTCAATACTATTAACTAGGCTTGTTTGTTCTGGAATTAATGCCTTTGAAGTCACTCTGCCAGGGCTAGATGCAGTGTATTCCTGCTGAAACAACTTCAGAGACCCTCTCATTGAGGCAGTTCAATATTTTCATGAAATTTTAATAAGCTGCAGAATAAATCTGAGGTTTGAGCTGGTGTCCCAAGGAGAATGATTATGACAGAAACATAGAATTGTTCTGGTAGGAAAAGACCTTTAAGATCATCAAGTCCAACCATTAACCCAGCACCACCAGGTCACCACTAAACCATGCCCCTCAGCATCACATCTACATAGATTTACCCCCCACACCCCCCCAGCGATGGGGACTCCACAACTGCCCTGGCTAGACCAGGCCTTCATAACCCTTCAGGGAATAAATTTTTCCCTAAAAATGTCACAGAGTCAAAAAACACAGTTCAGCTTATCAGGATTAAACAACAACAACAAAAATAATACCTATACAGTTTCAATACCTTTCACTGATGTTCAGCCACATTAGAAAGTTCTTCTTCTTGAAATATACTGAAGAAATAACCTCCTTAATTTAAACAAACAAAACCCCAACAATTACATCAGTCCAGCTGGCAAGACTCATTCTACTATTTCAAAATATCAGGGAAAGGAAAAATTATTTGCTCCTTTAAAAATAATGTGAACCCCATTTTCAGCAGCGGAATGGCAGCAATTAAGTTGCCTGTTGCACCACCTGCTTGGTCATGGCAAGAAGCTGAACACTCGAGTTTCTGGGCTTGGAGAGGAAGCCAGCAACCTGCTGGGCTTTACTGTTTGGGTTTTTTAAAGGTCATTGCAGTTCTGTAGCAAAAAGTGCTGTCTGAGTAAGGATACCACTGCCCTCTGCCGAGGGACAGGCGATTGTTTCTTTCCGAGCGTTTCAGTCAGTAAACCCAGCAACTTCGTGCTAGGAAAGTAACTGCGCAGGGAATCGCCTCGTGAAGCCAGAGTTTAATTCCTGCTGCTTACGGGTTTTTTTCCCACGAAGTTTGCTGATTTTTCATCAAATATTTTGAAAACTTTGTGCCTCATACAAAGTAAAGAGGAGCAAGGGTAATTACACACAAAATCTTGACGTGGTGATAGCAGGAAGTGTGAAAACTTCAACCAGAGATTTTAAGAAGCAGTCTTTATAAACACTTCAGGCATCCTCAACAATGTGATATCTGCTGGAGATGGTTTTCAGCTTCCTTGCCAAAATTCAGGCATGCATTATCAGATCAGGCTAAAGTCTTCTACAGGGTTTTTTTGGGGTTTGTTTGTTTGTGTTTTGTTTTTGTTTTGTTTTGTTTTGTTTTGTTTTTTTAACAGCAACACTTTTGCCTGAATTTTGGCCTTGTTCTTACATCCACACCAATTTTTTTATGGTTATGAAAAAATCGAACCTCACTCACTGCTACATTCATAACCGACTTTACATTACAGATCTAAATTACTGTCATTTTGTTTGGGTTGTGTTTTTTTTTTAAGAGGGAAAATATTTAAGCAAAACGTAATGATGTTTTTAACCACTTGAGGGAGCTCGTTCATTTATACATAGGATGTTGAGATTGTACCTAAATACTGGGAAGTTATAAACCATCATTTAAAATAGCCTGTTATAGGACATACTACACTTTATTGAAATGTTGGAAAGTATTGAGGCTCTCGCGTGACTGATTTTAAAGCCCAGACAGGCATTTTAAAGGAATTAATCATTCTGGTCAATAAATGTATGCATAGGAAACAGACTACTTACTCCCTGGGTGTACTGACACCAAAACCCTTAAAATAGAAAATAAATTAAAGTTGCACAGAACTAAAAAGAGACAGAGTTAATCACATCTATTCTGTGGCAGTGTCAAAAATGACAGGAAGGAACAGGACCAGGCACAGATTTTACAGGAGGGTTGTAAAAACCTTGCCTCGCCTCCCCTGCAGCCCCCAGAACACGGGCCAGTGCAGGCTGTGCTGCTGCCTCCCCTGTGCCACACGGATCCCACCAGTCACAGATTCACAGATTCACAGATATTAGGGGTTGGAAGGGACCTAGAAGATCATCTAGTCCAACCCCCCTGCCTGAGCAGGATCACCTAGACCAAGTAACACAGGAACAGATTCAGGCAGCTCTTAAGTGTCTCACCTCGGCTGCATCCATCCACCCTGAAAGCAAGTGGGAAAGAAGGGAATCACGAGTGCTGAAGAAGTCAAGTTGCTGCCTGGCATTGGGTAGGTGAGAGCAAGTGAAGCTGAAGCAAAAAGTTGTGATGTCAGGACCACATGTTCCCATGTCAAGAAATGGGAGCAACCATGCGGTGATTCATCCAGGAGTGCTCAGGAAGGGCTGTGGTGAGGCAATCCTTGAGCAATGCAACCCATAGGATTGACATTAAATCCTCTAGAAAATCAAGATTGCAGGCACCATGGTGACAAGCACCATAAATGATGTAGCTGATGACGGAGGGTAGCAGTTGGGACCAGTGAAGACAACAGAAGATGATGGGTGTGAGTAGCAGGAGGCAGAGGTGGAAATCCCTACTTCCAATTAATTTTTTAAAGGATGAGAAGAAAGGTAACAAGAGCATCTGCTTTGATTTTCACCCTTGGTGAGCTGTGGCTAAACAGTCTTTAAACAGAAAGGAGGGTAGCCTATGAAACAGCTCTTCTGGGGAAAGAGCAGGGGCCAGGGAGGGAGCTCAGTGCCCATCTCACAGCACTGCATTGGCCTCCGAGATTGTCAGGAGATGCTAACACAATCTGGGGGCACCTATTCACCATCTCTTGAAGGCAAAATAAGGAAAGCAAACAGCCTAGCTCTAAAGGCTAGGTGCACCTTTCTTTCTGTTAAAGGTATCTCATTTTCCTACCACCCAGAGTTAGGGTTTTCCTAATTGATGAACAGTTTTCTGAACAGTTTATTGACCTTTAGGGAACTTTTGCAGGTTGGCTGGTTTTTTTGGTTTTTTTTTTTTGCTTTTCCACTTGCTCACCCAGTCAATGCTGGCACCACAGTGTAAATTACACTTCAGTGTAATTTAAAAATCCTGATGCGTAGCCTGACTGGAGAAAAGCACTGTGTGAAAATTGACCTACTGAGAACAGGGACAAAGTTAGGTGAAAACTCCTGGTGCTATGACCCACACAGCTAATTGCATTTCAGCAGTGATAGGATTTTTTTTTTCTTTTAATTTTTACAACAGTTTTCCTATTAAGCAGAATGAAAGATAGGTGGCAGGGTAATGGTGTGAACACACAGTGCAAACGGAATCTCTTTCAGACTTTTTCACTCAGCAGCTCTGCTCCAAATCCTCACAAGTTATTTAAAAACATTCTGAACGTTTCCAGCAGGGTTACATGTTTAAAACAGGGTGCTCAGGTATGTGTCAGTCAAAACAAATTTGCTTTATTAATAGGTCTGATAAGGTGAAACGTGATAGAAGTGTTTTAGTAATTCATCATAGCTTTGTACCTTAGTTTACAATGACCTTTCAAGGTACAGCTGGGTACATAGTGAAGTCACATACCCTGAAGTCATGAGAAGTAAAGGCAAGTACTCACTGGTAGGAAATTTGTGGCTTAGATCTCATGACTTTGGGAAAACTTTGTCACTTACGTGGTAAAATGCAATTACCAAGAGGTTACTAGAGTTTGTTTGCTGGTGACGTGTTCCTGTGACTCACTGTCCATCATGAGCCAGTATCTGCCTGGGGAACGAGAGAAAGCAAAGGTGCAAACCCAGCCTTTCACACAGTTTTTGACCCTCTGGAGTACAGACTGGGACTGGAAGGAGACCCCTCCAGACAGACCCCTTTCTCAGCTCCATCCCTTTGTGGGATTGAGCTGCAGCTCAATCTCTCCAGAGCAAAACCTGTGAGGGCAAACACCCCCTTGCCACAAACCCTTCACTTCTTGGGGGACAAAGGGTGCTACTCACATCACTGAGCACTCTGTTTTTCCTTCCCTTTAAACATCCTTGCCTCATTCCCATAAAGCTCTTTGGAGGAACTTCTCTGGGGAGGACACGCAGTTGTATGAGGCACAGGGGAAGCGCTTATTGAGCAACCCTTGCATGTTCCCACTGAAGGACGAGTACAGATAAAGCTGCCAGGTCCTCCAGGCCTCCCAGCCTTGACTTCTGTGTCCTCCTAGTTCCTTGAAATAACTTCTGCTTGTGCTGGGAGAGGGGGCTGGGGGGACGTCCCCAGGGCAAGGGCAGGCCGCCCGGTGGGTGCTGTCTGAGCCCACTCAGCGGCTGGGGCAAAGCTGTCACGGCGGTCCACGTCCCCGGGGATGAGACGCAGCTCTGGGAGATGGAGGGTAGCAGTAAGGTGGCCGCGATCGGCCCATCCCGTCACGTCTGACAGGAGACAGGGAGTGGGGATCGGACCGAC
>JANHGL010017511.1:0-19403 GCA_024611195.1 Ceyx melanurus
TTCATTAATGATATTGACAATGGGATTGAGAGCACCATCAGCAAGTTCGCAGATGACACCAAGATGAGTGGTGCTGTTGAAAGGCTGTTGAGGGCTCCAGAACTGGATGCAATACTCCAGGTGAGCTCTCACCAGATCAGAGGGACAGAATCACTTCTCTTGATCTGTCAACACAGGAAAGGAATGAACCTGATGGAGTGGGTCCAGAGGAGGCCACAAAGATGATCAGGGAGCTGAAACATCTATCCTACCAGGACAGGCTGAAGGACCTGGGGTTGTTCAGCCTGGAGAAGAGAAGGTTCTTGGGCGATCATATAGCCACCTTCCAGTACCTGAAGGGTGGGCTACAGAATGGCTGGAGAGGGGCTGTTTACAAGGAACTCTAGTGAAAGGACGAGGGGTTTAAATTAGAGAAGATTTGGACTATATATCAGTAAGAAGTTTTTTACCTTGAGGGTGGTGGTTCAGTGGAATAGGCTCCCCAGGGAGGTGGTTGAGGCCCCATCCCTGGAGATATTCTAGGTAAGGTTAGCCAAGGCTCTGAGCAGCCTGGTCTAGTTGAGAGTGTCCCTGCTCACTGTAGGGGGGCTGGACTAGATGGCCTTTGGAGGTTCCTTGCAGCCAACCCTTTCTATGATTCTCTTTGATTCTAAGATCATTGAGCATTAATAAAAGAGTATTTGTGGCAATGAAGTTATATAACTGGAACTTGATAAAATAAACTAATTCATAGGAGAATGTAAAGTATATTTAATAGGATTAAATATTATTTTAATATATCAGAAACACTGGAAATGTTTGCAAAGTTCTTAAAGTTTATAACTTATGTCCATCTTGAAATCAAAGGAAACAGAGACATAGATTCTTCCTCCACTAACAGTAATTATTAATTCTTTATTAAAGAATACAATACCATCATACAATATGAGAATAAATATTAATTTCACCTCATTAAAAAGATCCTAGGAATTTATCCGTATCATTGCTATTTGCAATATAAAGCTTGGATAATTGGAGACATTGCAAAGTCAAGGAACAAACACTTTGTTGAATTAAAAATGTCAAAGTAGATGACTAGACTTATTATAGTTTGATTTGCTTGAAATTTAAGATGAGTAACTAATGTGTATGTTGATATTTACTGTAAGTCTAATAGCTGGAGTTGAGCTACAGCTATTATTTTTTTTTCCAGAAGAAATACTTAGTGTTTGTTATAAAAAGTATTCAGTGAAACAAAATCCACTATAATCCTTTCAAATTTCATTGTCGACTCACTTTTCTTCTTCCTACATATGAATCTAATATCTGCATTTGTCTGGCTATAACTTCCATTTTTTAAAATCTTTTTACATTTGTCTATTATGTTGAAGAAAACATTAGATTCAACATTTATTTCCTAACAACCTTCTTTTTATGAAATGAAATCTCTAGCATTGTCTTTCATGGTAAAGGTGCATTTTATCGTTTTATTTTATTGCTGTTGTCTGTGAAAAATCTCCAATTTTTCCATGTAGTCAGGAAGGTAAGCTACCACAGCTAGTCAAAACACATAGCTGTGGTGGAAACCTGAGGAAAAGGAGGAAAATCACCAGGTTTTACATTTATATTATGTAATTTGTCATCTTCAAATTACTTTTTGTCCTTGTCTGGTTTTCAGATATAAAAAGCCTTTATTTCACTTTATTATTTTTCAGACTTTTCATGCTGTTCAGTCCTACATTCTGACCTTATATTTTCTGTATCCAAATAGATGTTGTCTGTACATTTTCCAATGAAATCAGTATTAATCCGCATATTATCCATATATCCATATATCAGATCAAGAGAAGTGATTCTGTCCCTCTGCTCTGGTGAGACCTCACCTGGAGTATTGCATCCAGTTATAGAGCCCTCAACACAGGAAAGACATGGATGGAGTGGGTCCAGAGGAGGGCCACAAAGATGATCAGGGGGCTGAAACACCTCTGCTACGAGGACAGGCTGAAGGACCTGGAATTGTTCAGCCTGGAGAAGAGAAGGCTCTGGTGAGACCTTAGAGCCACCTTCCAGTACCTGAAGGGGGGGCTACAGGAAGGCTGGAGAGGGGCTGTTTCCAAGGGTCCCTACTGAAAGGACAAGGGATAATGGGTTTAAATTAGAGAAGACTAAAATTAGATTGGATCTCAGGAAGAAGTTCTTGACCTTGAGGGTGGTGAATCAGTGGAACAGGCTCCCCAGGGAGGTGGTTGAGGCCCCATCCCTGGAGATATTCCACGTGAGGTTGACCAAGGCTCTGAGCAGCCTGGTCTAGTTGAGGGTGTCCCTGCTCACTGCAGGGGGGTTGGACTAGATGACCTAGATGTCCCTTCCGGCCCTAAACATTCTATGATTCTATGATTCTATTATCTTTATATATCAACCATTTCTGGGTTTTGATATGTAAACTCCATTTAGAAGAACAAAACCAAAAACAACGCAACTTTTTTGCTTTTGTTGTCACAGATTACTAAGAAAAATATGAAGAAATATAGCCAAGACTAAATAGAAAATAACTAAAATACAAATAGAAATAGAAATAACTAAATAGATTTATACTAGGCTAATAATCTACATTTCTCTTCTTAAGGTACTATCATAGGTCGTAAATGAAAACATGACAAAATATTACTTATATTGTTATAAAAGTATCAGGAAGACATTTCCGGACTGATATCATCCCAGGCTAAGACTGTGAATATTGTGGCTTCATAAGCTGTATTTTGGTAGAGAATTGAAGCTCATCATGTCATGTAGGTCTTGTATTTAATGGTCTGAGGTATTGTTAAGTTGCATGCTCTCCAAAATGCAAAAGCTCCTGGCAGACAAACCTGTTTTTAAGTCTTCAGAGCAGTTAATTTCTTCAGCTGTTTTTTCACCTATGACAAGCAGTGAGCTGCAAATACAGCATTTCTCAGTGGAAAATAAGTATTTTACAGACTAGATCTGGATCTTTTCATCCAGGTTAGACAGGTTATAGTAAATCTGGTTCATGGCAAAGACAGTGAAGAAGCTGTGAAGATTCTCAGCCATGTTCTCATTAAATTCAATACAGTAATTAGGAATTTGGCTTGTTTTGGTATTGGGCAGGGCTATCTTGTTTGCCTTTAAAAGAGCTTAATAGAAAAGACTTTGCAAACACACGTATGAATTCTGTATTGCATACTTACATTTTATGTGAAATTATGGATTGATTGATTTATTTATAATTAGTTTTTCACTTATTTTGATGGCAAAACTTTCAGTGATGAAGGTATGAATATATTCCCGCAGTTTCAGTTTTCTTTTAAATCTATCACAGCACCTTGCTTAGTATCCACATTACTACTGTCTGTGCTCCAGCATTACAATTTAAATGGAGCCAAAGCTGAACTAATGACAGATGTTAGCTCTGCCGGAGGGGAAAACGAAAGTTATTCTGAATGAACAGCATGAGAAGAAACCAAATCTTTTAAAATGCAATATAATTTTGAGCAGATAAAGCTAAGTAATACCTTTGGAATAGCCTCCATTCAGTCATTCATTCATCAATTTAATGGAAAAAAAATACCATATATGACCTCATGAGCTACCTATCCATCCTCTTTCCTACAACAGCTGGGGTCGAGTTTGCTGCCAAGTGGTCCACCTGAGATAGAGTTATCATGTCTCCTTACACCATTATGTCTTTCAGACCCAAAGAAGTGGACTGATTAGTAGCATTTATAAAAATGTCTATGTGCAAATACAAGTGCAATAACATTTCAGTTTATTTATGTGACTGACAGCAAACAGATATTGTCAGGCTGAGTGTTCATGCTGGTACTATGTAGTTGATGCTTGTTCATTGCCAGGTTTGTGTCAGCCAATTAATTTCTTCCACACATTTCAATTTTCTGTTTCTCAAAAGCTTTCATGTATAACAAAGAGAGTTTTCTTATGTCACTGAAATAAAACACAGAAAATAAACTGTCACACTTGTGCTGAGTGGACTTTTCAGTCATGTTTATGTGTGAGATATATATTTAAGCAATCATGTATAACTCTAAGGACCAAATTTAAAAGACCGCAACTGCTTTAAAATGGTTGGTAGTAACAACAGATGATGCATATATATAGAAAAATTCACAGCACAAGAATTTTATCTGACAAAGCAAACCCACCATGGTTACTGTGATCTCATCCCTCCACCAGAAATACATGCCCTGTTGGAAGAAAATAACAGTGGTTTAGTGGTACACAGCAATACGTCACAATTCTGTGCAAAAAATAATGGAAGTATTAAATAGAATAATACTGCAATGGAAATTTTAATGAAACAAATTGGAATCTGACAAGGAAAATAAAAAATAACATCTTTGCTCTAAAAAAAAAAAATCAACAAGTTCTCAGCATTTTAATATTTAAGGAGAAAATAATAATAATGTCAGTTTGTTATCATAAGGTCTCAAAGGATAAGAATGAGTGGTTCTGTTAAGTTCAACGCATTTGAAATCATGCATGTGTCCAAATGATTTGCACCATTAGGTCTACAGACCCAGATCACTGAATCTTAAGTGAAGCAGGACAGGACTTCCACTGCTGATGGCAATTTATGTGTCATGTAGAAATCTCATTTGCTGTTGGACTCCAGTAGTTAGACTGAAGGTAGAGTGTCTGTTTCTTTGTTGCAAAAAAAATTAGTTTTCTTTCAAAATAGCTAGTTGTTGCAGGATTTGTAGATTTTTAATCTGTGGGTTTTTTTTCTGATAATTGTGGCTGTTGTCAAAACACTAGTTCAGTTCAAATGGGGTAATCATCTGCAGTTCTCCCCAACACTTGGAACAACTCTTTGTTAATTATGCCTACAACCCTTCCTCACTAAACCTGCAGGCCAATTTCTCTAAAAATTGATGACATAGTACTTTCCAGAGATTCTTCTTGTATACACTGCTCTTTTTATAAAGAGTGCATCCTCCAGGTGTTACTATCAGTGTGGCAGGACAAGGGGCAATGGCTTCAAGTTGCACCAAGGGAAATTTAGGCTAGATATTAGGAATAATTTCTTTACAGAGAGGGTGGTTAGGCATTGGAATGGGCTGCCCAGGGAGGTGGTTGAGTCCCCATCCCTGGAGGTGTTTAAAAACTGCGTAGATGTGGTGCTGGGGGACATGGTTTAGGGACCCTGGCAGTGCAGGATGAACAGTTGGACTCGATGATCTTGAACGTCTCTTCAAACCAAACTATTCTATGATTCTATGATTCTATCATGACACTTGGTGCAGAAGAAAATAATATTCAATACTGAATATATGTTTCTCAGTATTTAATTTCCTTTCAGGACTCAGATCCTAAGTGTAAAAATTCTTTACTTCAAGTAGCTATGGCAACATGCAGAAATCCAAACTTTCTTCAATTATTTAATTGTCTCTTATTTAGCATTTGTTTCTTTCCTGAACTTTTTAATTACAAGATTCACTTGCTGTAAAAAATTGTAATCCAATTAGCACAGTCTTGAGCCTTTCTGTAGTTTTCAGTGTTTACCTTATTTTTTTAATTTAGATAAAAACTTTATTTTAAATTGAAGTTTCTTTTTTTTTTCCATCCCCTCACAATAACACATTTTGAAGACTTCAAAAACTAGTGACATTTAAAAGTTCTTAAGAAAGTAAAACCAATTCCTCTTTCTCCTATAAGAAATAAGCCCAATAACAAAATTAACACAGTTAATTATGTTATTATGTTATGAGGAAGTGAGAAATTACCTGAAATTGCAATGTTTAAATAACAGATGACCTTCCAAACTGTGTAGAAGTCAATATTTTCTTTTAAAGAGCATTATGTTGTTATTAAAATACATGTTTTTAAATGTCACAGTTAAAGACAACTCCTCTCCTTCTGCTGTTCACTTGACACCCTGATGCATGTGTAAAGATAGAAAATAATACGTAATGAAAGAGGTAGTTCTGAGACACCAAGAGAAATCTTGGTTTTTGTATTGCACCACTATTCGAGCCTTCAAAGATGATAAATTTAAAGAAATGACAGAATATTAAAATAATTAACAAATTAAATTGTCCAGCAATATTTATTAGGAAAAGAATTACTTCTCTTGAAAACAAGAAGTGTGTGAAAAATTCGCAGCCTTGAAGACTTGAAAATTACCAGGTGGAAAACATATTTTATCATATTTTTTTTAGCTTTTCCAATTACTGTTCCTACTTTATGGCTAGAATGCTTTGTATTTTCTATATGATGACTATCAGAGAGCAAGGAATTTGACATTCTTATTTATATAAAGCCAGAAAATTTCTATATGTTTTCATTGCCCATAGCTGATGTTTTATAACACCAACAAGCAAGTTAGCTACTGGAAACAGGAAAATTATTTGTTCCTTCTTGGGTTTGCTTGATCATTGCTACAAACAAATGTAGCCTCTGGGCATCTGTAGGGTAGTCTTACCTCTTTAATATAACCACATTGGACTCCTTGGATTCTCTAGGTTTAGCTTTCAGAACTAGAGTTGATTTCAGAACCAACCAGGTTTGGCAGCTGTCATCCTATAGTATGGCTTTGCCTAAGAAACAGTACTCAGACATCACTCAGGTTGTTCAGCTCACTCTATGTGCCTGTGTGACAGAGAAATATATCTGTAGGAAAGATGCTGTGGCTCTTGCCCTTAAAGATTCTCTTAGCTGTGTTTCTTAGCTTAGTTTCAGCTCACAGCAATGTGTACCTGAAGCAGGATCTGTCTGCAAAGTGAATTTACCTGGAAAAATTTAATAGAGTTGTGATGACCACTCTTTGTGAACTTGACACTGGAAAGATTAACAGTATAATTCTTAGACATCATTACTGACAGGAACATGATTTTAGGCAAATTAAAGTGAAGTCCCTAGTGTTTAAGGTTCCAGGAAGCACAGATGTGCAGAGAGTATTTCTTGCACTGGGGCAGCTTAAATGTCTCAATTATGCTTGTGTTTCTATTACAGCAACTCTCTGACAAATGTAATTCCCAGACATTTGCCCACACTTATGAGGACAACTTTATCTTGGCAGCTAGAAAACATCTGAAATGTCCGTTTTGACAAACTGAGTATAGATAGTTTCTACTGGGGTGCAATACTCATTTCACAAGGGGAAAAAAAAATCTTGAGAGGTTTGATGTGATTTTTTGTAATTAGAATTAATAATGAGAGAAGAGAAATACAAAGTGTTTCTTAATCTATAATATTATAAATCGTTTGCAAGTATTTTACTTCATATGGGAACAATACCTGGAATGTTTCACAAAATTACCAGTGAAGAGCAAAAGCACAGTTAATCACATAAGTAAATAATATGCTTTCCTCACTTCCTTTCAACAAGCATTTTATTCTCAATCATTTTTCTTTTCCTTAGTTGTTCATATTTGCTAGCACATCTACTAGCTTCTACTCACTTTTCTGTCTGCTGAGTCTTCCTTTCACTTTGCATGATAGGGTCTACTTTTAAACTGAAATTGAAACAGACCAAATCTACCAGTTACATATTTGCACCTACTTATCTCAGGTTTTAATTTGACACCAACAGTAAATATATTAATTAAATGTACATTATTTAACATTAACTAAAAATCAGAATAAATTCCATGTATTAATTTTTATGTATCCATCTGTAATTCCAGTTGCGACTTGCACCGAGTAGTGTTAAATTCTTGATTAATTCAGATATTTAGATGTGTCTTTATGAGTAGTTCCACCACGGTAAGCACAACTAATGTCTGTTTTTAAGCCCTGCCTTTAAAAAAGAAAAGAGTGCTACACTTCTATTGCATTTTTTAAAAAAAGTGCTCAGAACTGAAAGGAATGATAGATATTAATATATTCAAGATAAAGTAGTCCTGCAAGATGTCTCCATTCCACTTTTCTCAGTTTTGAATGTCACTTTTACTATACATATATGACTTAACATGTTGAATTATACAAGATGTTTTCAACTCAGTGAATAAATTTTAGGTGTATGTGCTAATGAGAGATAATGACACATCAGTTATGAGAATATAAACAAGCATACCATCTTAGCAAAAAATCTATATATTTTTGCAAAATGCTGTCCAAAGAACAATTTCTTTTACACTGTTCTTGCATACATACATTATTTAATTTGGCTTTTAAAATGCATATGGTTTATTACAGAGCTAGAAGAGAACCAAATTTCCTCTTTCTGTGGAACTATATTGAACTTAGTTGGAGTTTCCTTCAAAAAAAGTGAATGGAGAGAAGGGCAGGAAAAAGTAACACTGCTATTTCCTTTGGAACAAAAGTATTTTAAAACATAGATAATTAAAATGTTTTATTTCATTAGAGAGAAGTGAATGTTTATGCTGATATTCAAAAATTTATAATATAGACTTGAGAAGACTCAGTATGGATGTTAGAAAATAATTTTCCTGAAAACATCAACACATAATTTTTCAATATGACTTTTAGTATAATATATTTGCAATATGCCATGTATCTCCTCCCTCTGGAAACCATGAAAAATTTATATGCTTCTACCTTTGTTACAATATCTTGATCTGTTCCTAACTTAAAAAAAATTGCTACAGTGTTTTAAAGAAATTTAAAAATTATATTACTTTCCCCTCCCAAAAAGCAAAGGCAAAGCAGTTTTACCAGGCAGCATTTTATTTTTGGGGATCTTATGAATAGTCTGATTTGCACAAGTACTGCACAGTCAGCATTATCTATCTGTGGGAATTGGGTACTTGATGCTGTTTAGAAACCACAAGAGGATCCATTGAAAAGTCATACTTAGGAGGAAGAAAACACAGGATATTTCTAAGTGAACATCATGCCCTTCTGATAAGCTTACCTGTAAATTTGGCATAGAATCATAGAATTATAGAATGTTTAGGGCCGGAAGGGACATCCAAAGGTCATCTAGTGCAGCCCCCCTGCAGTGAGCAGGGACACCCTCAACTAGATAAGGCTGCTCAGAGCCTTGTAAAACCACACCTGGAATAGCTCCAGCGATGGGACCTCAACCACCTCCCTGGGGAGTCTGTTCCACTGATCCACCACCCTCAAGGGCAAGAACTTCTTCCTGATATCCAGTCTAAATCTACTCTTCTCTAATTTAAACTCATTACCCTTGTCCTTTCAGTAGGGACCCTTGGAAACAGCCCTCTCTCCAGCCTTCCTGTAGCCCCCCCTTCAGGTACTGGAAAGTAGCTCTAAGGTCTTCCCAGAGCCTTCTCTTCTCCAGGCTGAACAATTCCAGGTCCTTCAGCCTGTCCTCATAGCAGAGGTGTTTCAGCCCCCTGATCATCTTTGTGGCCCTCCTCTGGACCCACTCCATCCATGTCTTTCCTGTGTTGAGGGCTCTATAACTGGATGCAATACTCCAGGTGAGGTCTCACTAGAGCAGAGTAGAGAAGCAGAATCACCTCTGTCGATCTGCTGGCCACACTTCTCTTGATGCAGCCCAGGATACAATTGGTCTTCTTGGCTGCAATTGCACACTGTTGACTCCAGCTTCTCATCCACCAAACCCCAAGTCCTTTTCTGCAGAGCTGCTTTACAGCACCTTGTCTTCCATCCAGGACTGATAGTGAGGGTTATTCTGACCCAGGTGCAGGAAGGCAGCAAACCTCCCTTTGAGAAGGATCTGCCTGACATATTGGTCCTTCTGTTCCTCCTAGAAGTGAATCCCTCACAACTAACACTCTCCTTTTTTTGTTGCACTATTCCTAATTCTCAGGGTTGTCTGACAGACCCTGGGCAACTGAGCAGATGGACTATCCTCTCTATTCTCCTCCGCCCGATCCTCAGTTACTAGTGCCTTGTATCTGTTGTACATGGACATCTGATAAGACTGAGATGATCAGGAGGGGGCTCTCCCAGTTATCTGGGGAAGGACCTGCTTCCACTCACCTCCATCTCTTAGGTCTCCTCCTTTACCTATTTTTTCTGGGTAGCAAGACGTAATTGAATCATCAATTTTGTGTGCAGCACTCGCTGCCCTTCCTTCTGGGATGGTATAGCCTGGCTCCACCAGTCTATCTCCCTTTCACAATCCCATATAGCCCTTAGTCTTTTCATTTCATCCTTCTGCTCAGCCACCATGCTGAGCAGATCACTCACCTGTTCACATCTGACACAGGTGTCATCTCCAACACCCTCAATTACAAGAGCCAGGCTCCCGAATTCTCCACAGCCAGGGGTCTGGACACCCACATGCTTGTGTGGGCCCTCAGTTTGGGTGCTCACAATTTTCCTAGCCACAGCCTTTGACTGGGTTGCAACCATGGCTAGACCTTTGGAAGAAGCTGAGTTCACAGGGTAAGGGCACACACCCGGTGACTCACCCGGCTTCTTGCTTGAACTTGTCAGGGATCTCTGATCCCTGCACTCCTGAGGCATTTAAATTGCCTTCAGAAAGAGTGGCTCCACCCCCGCCTGTGTCCACCTCCCGCACAAAAAATGCTGGAATCCAGAAGCCACGAGGCTGCAGGTCCCTGAAGGGTCCCTGTTGCAGAGAGCTGACCTGAACAGCAAAAATGCTGCCGATTGTCTGGTCTGTCACTGGCAACAATCAGCTGTAATGAATTTCTTGAGTGTTCTGAGCAAATATCAGCTCTGCTGTGCTGCATAACACTTTTCTCCATTTGCCATCAAAAAAGATTCCATAAAAGGCATATGTATTAATTTAAATAGCGTTAATTTGAACATATGAATTTTAGAGAGAGCATGATTTTATTTACAAATTATTAGTCAAAATACTGTTATTTTATGCCATTCTGATTGAAGACTGTGTTATATCTCTATAAATTTGAAATATATGCTGAAATCTCCAAATGTTTATATTTAAAACAATCAAACTGCTTTCCCTGTGTTTCTCTGTAAAGAAATAAATCTTTCCAGTGTTGGAAAAAGGGGTTGCAATACCTTCTAATTATTCCTTTTATGGAGCATCTTTTACAGGCAGATGGAAAAATGCCATGAATTTAGCCTGTTTATCCTTCATGTCAAATAACTGATACTGAAATACCATTCAATTCAGCAGCTTACCTATGAGCCTCTTCCCATGCTTTGATTGAAGTGTTTCACCCTTAAAAACATCTGGGTAGAAAACCTTTCTAAAGAACAAATGATGATGCTGTATGAAGATCTGTGTGGCATGACTGAGATCAGTGAGACATTCAAAAGTTTATGTCCCAACACCAGGTTCTTTCCGTATAGGTGTGTGAAGAGCATTCAAAGTCTGTCATATAGATACTGGGGTAGCTGTTGAAATTGTTTGTCTATAACCAGAAAAAAATCTAAGATCAGTGACTAGATTCTGGCCCAGTAGTCAACAACATGAAGAGCAAGTCCAGAGTAGTGGAATGCAAACTTCATCTACTTTCTTCGAAGATTCACTCTTTCAGATTGTGCCTTCATCCTATGGCATTTGCATTGCTGATTCCCACCCTGCTTCTCAGAGGATGTGAAAATATGTAGCTGCTCATCTTTTTTTTCAGATTTATAGATTACTTTGATTTCAAAATAAATCTCATTATGCTGCATATCAGAGAGGGAAATTAACCAAAGTGGTACAATAAGATGAGTAGCTTTTTTTTTTTTTTTTTTTTTTAATAGTTTAATGCAGAGAACATTGCTGTAATGTATCTGTTGTGACTAAGGAAGTCTGTAGTAAAACTAGGCAAAAGAGTCATAAATTTGTTTTACAGTTTCTACAATAATAGATACACACGTCAATCAATGACTTAATAACAGATTTTAAAGTATAGAATTATATTAAAGTTTTAACTTTACAGAACATCAATGCTCAAAAAGCTCATAAACTTTATTTCACAAATTAAATATTTTTTTAATTTATCTATTCTCCCCTTCTTAAATTAAACTGACCTAAATGTAGTCTTAAATAGGATTTTATAGTTACTAATTAACCATTATTTTCTGAATATTTTGAAAGTATGCATGTTGGGTTCTGCAATTTTTTTTTGAGCAAGGATTGCAAAATTTTAACAATTTAACCCATTTTTAATAGTCATTCCTTACATGTGATTGAACTCAGTTTTGGTTGTGATTATTATTTGGTGAAGAATTTTTTAGCCTAAAATGTATCACAGATGTCAAAATATATTGTCATACCTTGAAAAATGAAGACATAGAATGCATCATGGGTTAACACTGTCTATCTGAAAAGAACACATATACCATATTAAACTGATAGTAAGGGATATCAATTAGGAAAACATCTCCTCACTTTCACAGAGCATTAAATATTAAATATTTTTTGAAAGCAAGCCCACTGAGGGACATAGTTGTAAGGAGAGACTATTTAACATTATCTAACTTTTAGCTGTTGAGTGACACTTGGAATTTCTCTATCCTTGCCAGACCAAAGTATGCTGGTTCATATATTGTGTATTTCAAGAATACAATGGATATTTCTGCTATTTGTTTTTAAATTATATTTCATTTTTATATAGCCCTGAATACAAAGATGGGTATAAATCTACAGAAAGTGACAGAAAATATATCAGACTTAATAAAATTAATGTCTGTGTTGCTATTACAGCTGTATATCTAAGGCAAAACTAATACGATGACTATTGGACTGCAGAATAAAAACTATTGGTTATTAAAGAAACTTGATGCTTGAAAGGAGATGGATGATGTAATTGTTATTATTACCAGAAAGCATGGCTTGATGTGTCTGGCTTTTCCAAAACCCAAATGTCCTGAGTACATGTCAGCTAGAGCTCAGTAATAATCCAACAAATCTTCTGAGTCTGTTTGTAGTGTTAAATATATTTTCTCTTAGATACATTGCCATAAGTTTAGTATGAGTTTATGAATAATCCTTATTATTATAATTGAATTTTACTACACTAAGGACCATTTGAGTGAAAAAAAATTACCAGCAGGAATTTCTACATATGTGAAAACATTGTTAGATAATTTTAAAGAAAAATAAAAGTGAATGTTGTATTTGAAACTGGAACTTGCTGATTCTGAAACCTGCAAACTACACTCAGGGAATATCCGCTTTGTCACAGTTTAGAGTCAGGGTGACCTAAGTCACCTTTAACAGACGTTCTCTGTTAACTGGAATAAGGGAGAGACACTTGATTATTAGAAAAGGAAACTAGAACAGTTTCAATGTAAATAATAATGGAATATATACAAATATGTACAAAACCAGAATTGAACCCAGACTCTCTGGTGGTAAATAACGTCAATGTCACCACTGATGCTGTGGATTAGGCACCAGGAGAGTCCCAGACTGGGCCCCGCAGTAGATGGGAGCTGTGTTCAGGAGCTGGATTCTGATACTAGATTCAGGAACACACTGACTGGATCGAAGACATGGTGGTCTAGTGGTTAGGGTTCGGCGCTCTCACTGCCACGGCCCAGGTTCGATTCCCGGTCAGGGAAGACACTTTGTGACTTGGTCTAGGTGATCCTGCTCTGGCAGGGGCATTGGACTAGATGATCTTCTAGGTCCCTTCCAACCCCTAAAATCTGCGATTCTGTGAAAGGCAGAATGGACAGAGTCCTCCTTGGATGCTCTGAGTAAGGAACCAGAAGAGAACTCAAGCCAAGGCTGGCAAAATGGTCCAAGAGGGCAGAGAGAGAGAGAGAGAGCCCTCCAATAGAAAAAGAGACCCTTCAGATCCCTCAGCTTTATACCGGATATGACATATATGGGATGGAATCCCTTGCTGGTCAGTTTAGGGTCACCTGTCCTGTCGACTTCTCCCTGCAGGTGCCACCTTTCGTTTTCTGCACCCTCAAATATGGTGCACAAGATCTAGCAGTGGCCTTGGTCTGTACACCAACTCTTGGTAGTAACTAAACATGAGGTGTTATCACTGACAGAAGCAGACACTGTTCGCAAAACATGCTGCCAACTTCAGAAAGTGCAGTTAGTTAGAAGAACTGAGTTAAAATGTAAGATCACAGAACTGAATTAGTTCTGTTCTCACCCAAACCAGGACAACCTTCAAACTCCAGAACAAATACATCCATGAAAACTCTGGTTCAAAACACTGCTATTTGTAGGACAAAATTAGACTATCAGATTCTTGCAGTGAATTGATTAACAATCCATCTACTAATTATCACTGGCAGAAGTGATCTGATGATTCATTGCTATATAAAAATTCCCTTTAAAACAACAGTGATCTGTTTACAGACAATTTTTCAATAGAATGAAAAGGGATATACAATGGATTTATTGGCAATTATTTCTCCATATTAATCTAAAACCTGAATGGAATTGTTGGTCCTGTTTAGCGGAGCTGTGTGCATAAAGGAAAATCTGGTTTAAGAACATTTCCAGGTATTAGAATAAAACTAGAAAATTCTTCAAAGTATAATTCAAAAAATACGTGTCTTCAGATTCATAACATGGAAAACAACAACAAATTAATCTGCATGTTGTAAAGAAATACAATGTATTTTATATTAAAGTATATATAGTATTCCTCCATATAGTACTGATTTTGCTGCATAGTTAAGACTCTGAGGGTTGGATAATTTTTTCTACTAAGAGTGGCTGTTCACATTCCTCTTCCTGATAATGCAGAGTAATATTTTCCAGAGTTACCTAGAGCAGGAAATAGGCAGGATCTATTTTATTTTAAAAATATGTATTTATAGGAAATACTATTTACCTATTAAATCCATAGTCAACCACCCTTTTTGATAATGTCAATTCTGGTCATCAGTGTATCTTTTCTTCTCTGAATCCACAAAAGAACCAACACAGATTCTGAAACATTGATATGTACTACATTTATGATGCTGTAATGTTCTTCCTGACATCAAAGATTTTCAGTTTTCTAATATATGTCATGTTGTGGTCCATCACTCCTACAACAGAGACTTCCAGTATAAATATACAGTCTCTTTTCTGTTAAGTGTTAATCGTCAGCACTTTGGAGTTGAGAAATTTCTGTCAGCTCAGAAAAGAGCTGTTAGGAGCAGCCATAAAAGTGATAATGCTGATCATGATCACTCAATGTTGTCCCTATCTATACACCCCCAAAGGAAGGAGTGGTCCTCTTGAAGGAAGAATTTCTGTCTGTATTTCTTGTTTCCTGAACTACAATTTGTGACTATTGATTGGCGAAGTAATAATGATGACAATGCACATGACCCCTGCAAAATCTCTTCAAAAATAAGATGTTTCTGCAAATACATGACATGAATGTTGAAAGAAGTAATAATGCAAGGAATTAAACTGAGTAGTAGGTAGATTATCTTTTTTTGGCTGCTTGTCTTCAGATTCTGCTATTTGAGTTAATATGTAGAGCAGGACCAAGCTGCCCTCATAGCAGCGAAGGTGTGCATCTGACTTCCCTATGATGTACTACTGAACCAGCAGCAGTAAAGTAATGACTTAACATTGCTACGGAGCCAACATGAATTCATAATGTCAGTGAAGACAGGGTTTGAGAGATGTGACAAATTGAAATAACTCCTGTAGAATTTTTTATTTTTTTTTTGACTGGCAGGGAATAAACTTGGAATTTTTTCTGCATAGTACTTTCTTCCAAATTCACGTTCTTTGAAAGTGTTCAGGCCTTTTTGTTTTTGTTCATATTTGGTTCTCTGCTTTGGGCATGTGGTCGTTTTGTTTCTTATGGGACAGAAGAGAGAGGGATGTAAATGTAGAGTCTTCAGATAGAAATTACTACAGGCATTAAAATAGTTTAAAGTTGCTCAAGATTTTAATACCTACTGACAGGATTAATACCTACTGCATTTTTCTGTATAGATATGTATATATGCACACACTATCTTTCTGTGAAAGTATACACTAAGATAATGCCATATAGTACTTTAAGTGAAAGTTAACTTTCCCATTTGAAATGGCAATATCTGCTTTCATTTTTCACTACAAAAAAAAAAAAAAAAAAGATAATGCATTATTTGACATGTTTTGTAGAAATCTTCTCTGAGTATTTATCAGTTATTTAGTTCACTTTCACTTTTTATGTACATCTTGTCATCCAGATTTAGTAGGTAATGGTTGATACGCTTTGCTCTGATATGAATCTTTTGAGAAAAGGTCAGGATAAATTCTGAAAGCAAAATATTTGAGTTCATTGTTAAAATCAGGCCTTTACACAAACTTGGCTTTACATACAATATATTCTCTAGCAGTAGATCAAGAATTCATAATCAATTTAGGCTACTGCCTCTATTACGGGACACTAACTGGGTTTTGCCAGGTAAAGTTAATTTCACTCTTCTGTGTTTCCACTGACTTCATATTTATATACATATCATAACCTATAGATAAACAGAAATACAAAAGCAAGACGTACATCTAATCAGGGTGAGCTGAAATAAACTTCCTAAAAGTTCAGCGAGACAGTTTTTCATGTGTCTTATTTTTAACAACAATATGAAGACAGAAACTCCCACCTCATCCACTAAAACAAATTTACTGTTATGAATCTGAATTTTGGAGCAGCTGTTGCTATAGGCATGGAGTTTCATTAGATACTGTGGCAAAATAAATTTTAGAAACTGACAACTGTTACAGGCTTGTGGTTCAGTTGATAGATGTGCTGTCTCCCATAAGAAATTACTTGTTGATCTGAAGCGTTTACTTCTATATGCACAGTAACTGCCTGATCATAATGAACACTGAAACACAATATTACCCCAAGCTTCCTTAAAGTATTGTAGTGTTTGTTTGACACAGCTAAGAAAAAAATGGAAATTAACCTTTTTAATTCCAGTTAAAAATGTCTGACTGTTTAAATGGAATTGACAGATTAACTGAATTGTTTCTTCTTTGTATTATGCCATAGGGAAAAGAAAACAGTTGTATTGGCAACCTGCTGATTGAGCAAAGGAACGTGGCTCATGGCAAAAATGTCATAAACTATTTACAAAGGCATTAATTAAAATTAATGAAGGAAATGCGGAATGAACTTGACAAAGTAAAGGGATCAGAATGAACATTTAACTTCTTTTCACACTCCCTGGTAAAATGGGATTCAGTGAAAACCCATTTCTGTTAGAGCTAAGAACAGTGATAGTTGTGAAGTAGATTTCAGGTTTAACTCTTATTTGTTTGATTTAGCTTCCTTTCTCCTTTGATAGAGTTTACAGGAATACCATTTGTACATTGATAGAACTAATATCTTAAAAAAACCACTCTATTATTCTATATTACATAATTCAAACATTTTTAATGTAAGATTAAATATTTCAAATGCTTGATTGTATATAATGCATATAGGTAATAAATAATTATTATAATAATTATATATATATGGTGAATGTATTGAAAAGTATTTCTATGATACCTATCATAGGATAGCTTATCCTGTTCCTCTTATTTATTCGAGGATGTGTTCTTTGAAGAACATTTTCAGTGAGGAAACACAAGACCTGAACAAGATGAAAAAAACCCTGTCTTTTAAAACTTGTGGAAAAAGGAAAGAAATTATGCTAAGTAATTATAGAATTTACAGAGCATGTAGTGGATAGTTAATATGTTAATTAAAAGAAGACTGCTTGTGAGTGGTTACTTAGAAACATAAGATTTGGTTAGTGTTATACAAGGCCATTCCATTATATTGTTAAAGCTGTAGAGTGACCACAGTTATAAGAAATATAAGAATTTATATACTTTATGAAGACAAACTTGTGTCAACAACAGCTACTTGGTCTTTCTTGTCAAAATTGAAGAAACCTACTTCCTCCAGAAAAGTAAAAACTGATGTCTAAAATATATTTTTTTCATTTGTAATGCAGTCATATTGACATCTCAAATTCTCATCAAAAATCAAGCACATTTTCATTTTTATACTTTGTAAAAACTTTAATATTACTTTTTCTCCATTATTTTTTTCAGAAAATACCACTTTTTACTACTGAAAAACATATTATTCCTTAAATTCTGTTCCTCCTACTTGAATATTTCTCTGATCTATGTTACATGGTCACATTTTAGACATTGTGAATGTTGTTATTGTGGAATCACAATTACCAAAGGCTCACATTTATTAAGCACATTGAACATCTTAATTTTCCACGTATCTATTATGGAATGCTACACTACTTTGTCTTTTCTAATTCAGTTGAGCGCTGACACCAAAGATCAACAGGCACATTTCAACTTCAGATAAACTGGGATAAATCCACTGAATTGTTATTAGAAGAATTTATGGTGGTGTTCAGTTATGAGAAGAATCTTGACCATGGGAATAGCCTTTTGTCTTAATGAGACAAGTTATGAGATACATAATGTTGAAATCTATTTCCTCAAAGTCAATGCACAAAGTTTGGATGTCAGTGAATGTGCTATCAATTTGCACTGTGGCAGGCATACACCAAGGTCTAAAGTTGCAGCTGCTTATGCAAGACTAAACCAGTCACTACTGAATTCAACAAAAAAATGTTCAGTGTCTTAAATTTGACATTAAAAGTTTGACTTAAATCTTACATAGACTACCTTCAGGTATAATTATATTAGTATTCCTTTCAGGACAACACGATACAAGAGTGCAATTCACAGCAGAATTTAGCTGTTGAGTTTGTTAGTTCCTGTCACTCTTCAGAATGACATTTTACCTTTTCAAAAGATACTGCTGGAGCATCCAAGTGTGTTCAAATTTATAATGACATGAAATTAAAAATGTCTTGATAACAAGAAACAAATACACATTCACCATCTACAAGTACTTTTTGCAGTAATATAAATTTTGCCAAATTGCTTATGATCAACCTTTTTTCATGTACACTAGAAAGCAGAATTTACAAGTAATTCTGCAATAAGAATGTGGCCTTGAGATAAATGAAGTCTTTCTTATTTTACTTAAAGAAATTGATGGGCCTTCATGTTCTGAGTTGCTGTACTGCTACACATTTTGGAGAAAAAGAACAAGGAATTGGCAGAATAATAATTTTTTTGTGCTTGTATTCTTGCCTGCCCAGTGCTGAATATTCACTGAATTCAAGAGGAGACAAAGCTAATCAGCATTTTCTAAGATAGATTTTTTTATCTTCTGTGCAGCTAAACACAGTGATTTTTTTTTTCTTTCTATCTATCTTCCTAAATAAGTCTCACAACAGGATTAGGCACATCTGTTTACATGTGAAATAAATAATCAGCAATTACTGAGTTGAGCTTACATTGATAACACTCACAAAGTTTATGTCTTTTATACTTATATGTGATCTTTATAATACAAGAAGCCTGATATTATCCAATTAACATTATGCAAGATACTCATCACACAGAATGTTTAATTTTAATTTATTAGGTTGTAAGTCGCCATAGTCTCTCAGCTATGTTTAGCATTTTGCAGACATAAATTACTTGATAGCAATTATCCATTAAAATTTAATGGGTGTTTGGTTTTTGTGTCCTGAATTCAGAATAATTGTGAGATTGAGAACAAGGAGAC
>JANHGL010017511.1:19503-32182 GCA_024611195.1 Ceyx melanurus
TATGTTAAGGGTGAGTGTAGGGAGGATGGAGCCAGACTCTTCTCAATGTCATCCAATGACAGGACGAGAGGCAATGGTAGTTAGTTGGAGCGGAAGACATTTAGGGTAAACACAAGGAAAAACTTTTTCTCAGTAAGGGTGCCAGAGCCTGGAAGGGGCTGCCCAAGGAGGTTGTGGAGTTTCCTTCCCTGGAGACATTCCAGACCCTCCTGGATCTGCTCCTGGGTGACTTGGTCTAGGTGATCCTGCTGTAGCAGGGGGTTGGACTAGATGATCTTCTAGGTCCCTTCCAACCCCTAATATCTGTGAATCTGTGAATTGAAGGACTGTGGACCCAGGATGTACTGAAGACTGTGACATTCAAAACCAAGATTTTGTCTTTCTCCATCTCTCCTTTATTCTCATCAAGCTTCCTTTCCCATTTTAAAAGCCTCTGTCAGAATGAGATTTTAGAATCTGATAGGGAAGTATACAATATTTCTGCACTTGCCTATTAATGTTTCATGTGTCCCACAATAAATATTATGTCTCTACGATATTGGTGTTTAAATCATCTCTTGAAATATGAGCAGAAAGCTCAAACAGAAGTTCAGAGTTTGTCTTTTCTCCTTCCTGCTCAGCCCAAACTTGTACCTGACATGTTGAATAGACCTCAGTTAGGATATATGCGGTCTTCCTTTCCCAAATCATTGTTACATATGATCTGACATGCTCCTAAATCAGGATAGTCAGGATTGAAGTTGCTGGTGTAGGCTTCTGAATGATTATTAAAAATCCTGTGTTTACAGAACATGACAAAGTATATTCTAAATTTGGTCCTGAACTACTACCTTACCACAACCCACTCATAAAACCCCCAACAAAATAAAAACCAAAAAAACCAAACATTGAACTGTACACTCCATATTGAAGGGATTAAGAGCATTGCTTATACTTGAACTTCAGGAGTTACCAGCAACCTTGCTGAAATCATCATAAGAAAACAGAGAAAGTAATACTGTTGAAGACCACTGAGAGCACAGAGCACAAAACATTCCAAATCTCAAGACATTACCTTTCTGGGATAATGAACCTTTGATAATGCAAAGAAATTCTAGTTGACAAATAATTCCCTTCCATGTTAATGATGTATTAAGAAATCAAATAATGTAGCCACAAAACAGTCAGTAGCATTACTCTGCAGGATGCCAGGTGTGAATGACAGGAAAAATTACAGGATGAACAGTACAAGTGGGCCTGGGGAAGAGTATTAAGCCACAAAGATTTCAAGTTTTTAAAAAATGGATCTGTGGGCTACTGCCATTTACATCCTACTCAGCCTGGGAATTAGATCTTGATGATGTATGGTAGCTATTAAATTGTGGATAGTAGGGTTATGCTCTGATCCCTACAGAGCCACTAATTAAGTTGTTCTATATTAATGGATAAATGCTGAATATAGCTGCAGAGGCTAAAAAAGATCTATAGTTCTGTATACAATGGGATAAACACATTCAAAGAAAATCTAGCATTCTTTCAGACTCTTGTAGTCACCATTCTCTGGTAACATTTCAACTACTTTGCTAAATTATGACAAATGCTTGAAGCCAAGGTACGTGGAGAATGAAATTATTTTTTCAATGTTGATTCCTCCAAAGAATCACTACTTTAAAGGTTGCTGTCAAAAGCAACTGGATTAAATTTTGCTACACACTGAGAGAGAAGAAGAGAAGATGTGTGTGAAATGTGACTTTTTCAGTGTGATTCTTGTTCTTAGATACATCAAGTTTGACAATTTGCAGCAGGCAATTTTGTGTTTTGCTAAGGTAGGACTGTGAATATATCAAACATTTTTATTACTTTGGCTGACATTATCACTTTGTTTTTACATATGCAGTTGTTGTGAAACACTGGAACAGGCTGCTGAGGGAAGTGGTGAAGTCACCAGTCCTGGAGGTGTGCAAAATATGTGTAGATGTGGCACTTCAGGGCATTGTTTTGCTAAACTGCTGTCATTATAGTGTTGGGTTGGCAAGTGGATTTGATTATATTAGAGGCCTTTTCCAACCTTAATGATTCTGCGAATCTTACAGTCATGTGAGAGGCTTGACCATGAGGTAGACTATTCTCTCAGTCAACCACTGAGAAAATCATACCATGTGATGTCTGAAGTCTCTTTCTGATTATTTTTATACCAGCTTTCTGCTTGTAAAATGTCTCATTTTCAATGAAACAAGGTTTTCCTATGGATGAAGAGAATGTATCATCAGGTATGTTCCAGTCATCTCTATTTTGTTGTAATTTGTTGTTGGAAAGTAAAGCAAAGTCAAGTATATCTCTGGGGAATTATTAAAGTGGAAAAGAATAATCCAGTGAAACTTTTATAAAGAATAGATGTAATTCCTGTTTATGGACCAGTACTCTCTCCCCAAAGAAATAAATTCTAATATCAACACAGAGATGGAAGTATTACTCAGCACATTTATATTTATTACTGATAATATCCAAGTCACTGTTTCATAGTGTTTAGACAAGTTGGACCTAAAGTAACAGGGACTCTATTGTAAACAATGGATGATTTAGACAGTTGCAATTTTCTGAAAAATGGCCACATTTTCTGCACCAGAAATGAGTCATGTAAGGTAACAGTGAACTGGAAAACACAAAAGGTAATTAAAGGAGGCCTATTCTATTGGAAAACTGAATAGATTAAATAGCAGAACCTTGCACAGTGTATAGTTACTTAAATGTCCCTCTATTACTATATCAATATTTTCCGAAGTATGTCTCTGCATTTATCTCCCAAATGAATTCCACTATTCACACTTATATCAGCGTTTTTCAATTTAGAGTGATACAAGCATCCTACATTAGGTAGGGAGAACTCTGCACAGCCCTTAGCAACTCACACAAGTACAAAAATGTTGAGCCCACATGGTTGAGTTGGGCATAGAAACAATATCTTTCTCTTTTGCTTTGCAAAGGTAGAGTCTGACAGTACGAGTTTACTGCTGAAAGGCATTATATGTTTGTTAATGTTGGGCCAGTTCACTTTCCTGAAATGGGAGCTCTGTTGTTCTGTCCCTTCTGTAGGAAAATGTTAACTTTCTCCTTAGGCTACATTCCAGAAATGGCATAAAAAAGACCTAACTTGGTTGACTCCTGCTTTTATTAATGACACCTTGAAAAAGACTGGAAAGCCTGAATAAAGGTCAGTGGTGAAATAAAAATGTGAAATACAGTTATGAAGGAAAAATTAATCCTAACCAAAAGTGACCATCAATCATCAGCTCTTACTTATTTTCATTCAAGCATGCTGTTTTCTGCACTTTAAAATGCAATTTTACATATGTAAAATTTCTTCCAGGCAACACGACCGTAAAAAGAACAGGTTTTAATTTCTAAGAGTATATAATGGAAAATTTATATTGGCTCAAGACCTAGTAGAACCCAGAGCAATCACATCATTTGTTGCAGGTGTTCTTGGTGAGCAAAGTTTCTCCACTCATAAGCTATGTATGAGTTAAAAGGTTTAAAAATAAATAGAATGTTACTAGGAAATACAGTAAAACATCAGCTTGGGAAAAACAAATAAAATACCAGGAGGTATAAATACCACTGCCAGTGTAGCCCGCCAATATTCCCAGACTCAGTCATTTTGCTGCTCTTCCTGTGAAGCTGATGGGGTGCTAGCTCCTGTGTTTCTCCAATTTGTTTTTTTTCTCTCTCTTCATTGAGCAATCAGATCTATCAGTAACTTCCATGTGTGTTTGTATTTTTGGGGAGGAACTTTTCTACTCTTGTAACTAGTTGGGACAGTCTCTTGCCGGGGGAAAACCACATAGTAATCTGACACAGAGGCTTAATTTTTGGTGTCTTTAACCCAAGAAGTTTGAGTTCCCAAGACTCCATCACACACGTACCTCACTTTACAATTCTCACCAAGCTCTGCTGATTGTCTGGAGGGAACTTTTTCTACATATCATTTCTACAGAGAGAAATCAGCATAATTCAGAAATTTAAATTATTCCACATTATGGAAGAACTCTGTTGAATATGACCATGATCCCTTTCTACATTGCCTTAATTAGCAGTTAACTTCACAGGGTTTCTTCACTCTGGCATACATTAACTAGAGTGTAATACAAGGCACATGAGACACTGCTTTGTAACCAGATCTACACCAGACATGAAAAACAGCAGTCCCCAGATCACTGAGATCATGTGACTTGAAAAAACCCAGATTTGACAGCTTCTCCACTGCATGAGAAAACATTTTCTTGTGCCCTGATGATCCATCCAAACATGGTTAAGCTGATGACCTGAGAGTGTGAGCTGTCTGGTAATAAGTTACAGTAATTTTGTACCATCTTTTCAGAGAACATGTACTGTCTGCATAGCCAAACATGTGCTCCAGAATTAACAGTTAAAAGTGTTTTAATAGAACTGGTATGCTTTAATGAAACGTGAGACTGGCCCACTTAGTTATCTCCAACAGGCTACTCTGTCAGGAAATTAGGTTACTCATTAGACAATAAGGAGCTCTGAAGTGACCTTCCTTCTTCAGCCCTACAGGTTATGAGCCAGCAGTGTGCCCAAGCAGACAAGAAGGCCAACAGCATCCTGGCATGCATCAAGAACAGTGTGGTCAGCAGGAGCAGGGAGGTGATCATACCCCTGTATTCGGCACTAGTGAGGCCTCACCTTGAGTACTGTGCCCAGTTTTGGTCCCCTCATTACAGGAAGGATGTTGAGATACTGGAACGGGTTCAGAGAAGGGCAACGAAGCTAGTAAAGGGTCTGGTGAGTTTCTCCTATGAGGAAAGGCTGAGGGAGCTGGGATTGTTTAGTCTGGAGAAGAGGAGGCTCAGGGGGGACCTTATTGCTCTCTACAACTACTTGATGGGAAGTTATAGGGAGGTGGGGGTCGACCTCTTCACCCTAGTTAAAGATGACAGGACGAGGGGGAATGGCTTCAAGTTGCGCCAAAGGAAATTTAGGTTAGATATCAGGAAGAATTTCTTTACAGAGAGGGTGGTTAGGCATTGGAATGGGCTGCCCAAGAAGGTGGTGAAGTCCCCATCCCTGGAGGTGTTTAAGAATTGCGTAGACGTGGTGCTGGGGGACATGGTTTAGGGACACTAGCAGTGTAGGGTTAATGGCTGGACTTGATGATCTTGAAAGTTTCTTCCAGCCAAATCATTCTATGATTCTATGATTCTGCTTTCAACAGGAAGTTGTTTAACTTGCTCTTTTCTGCTTCACAAAGCACTTATTTATTTTTTTTACATTTCATGCAGTGCTAAGGAGATGGCCCATCCCCTACATGTAGCAGAAAACACAGACCACAATCATTAAAGAAGGTTTATCTTTGAAGTTACAGCAGAGCTGGAATTACTGGTGTGTCATTGGTCTGTGTGACTTAGAGTGTCTGTGAGAAACCAGAGGAAAGAATGTGAAAGTTATTAATTAAAACACTCCCAATTAGTCTTAAGCTCTGTTTTGTAGGCTTATGTGTGTATCAATACAGGATTAAAAAAAAAAAAAAAGGAAAAAAAAAGAAAAGAAAAAGAAAAAAGTAAAGGAAAGAGATTTCTCCTCATTAACTAATGAATACTGATAGAAAAGTGCCCACTTAAAAACCAGTCATTCAGTCATTTACCTTTGGCTACACATAATGGAATGGTGTTAATAGTAATTCTTTCTCTCTTCATTTATTGATGTAACTATATTGCTAGCCTTAAAGATTCAGGCTTTTATAAGCACATTCCTGTAGATCTGGCTGCAAATCTCTCTGGGCTTTAGCCAGATTGCTGAAATTTCTAATCCAAACAAAAATGAAGGCAAACAAAAAATATAATCTGTTTACACAGTTGTCTATAAAAATAATGTTTGGAGAAGTGAAAATAAAATGCATCCTTTTCTAAAATAGGGTGAATTTAAAGCAGCCCCAGTGAAATTCCTGTTTGTTGCCTCACAACTCAGAAAAAAAAAAATACAAAAAATTCCAATAAGCAGTTACAGTGTGAACAAAGGCAATCATCTGGAAGGCTGAAAGGACAAGTCTTGATCTACCATATGGTTAGTCTTATGAAATCAATGGTGTGATGGCTTTGGAGCATTTCTATGGCCCAAGATATCCTTTTTTTTTACAGTAGTAACAATGATTTTCGGTTATATTAAATTATTTTGAGTTAAGGTGGATAAAAACCTGAAGAGGTCAATATTCAGTGTAGAATTCCCCCACTTATTTCTACAAATTACTGTTCTTTAGCAGAGCATCTAAATGTGAGAGTCCTTTAAGTAGCACAGCTTTGCTTTTCTGTTGATTCTGATACTGACTTGTGAAAAGCAGAGTTTAAATATACTGTCCTCATGTATCTCATTTGTATATATTCTTATTCTGTAGATTAAATAAAAACATGACTTACTGGAAATTCTGAAGGTTAGTTTTTATTTTTACTGAACTTTTGCACAGGTCCTTATCCATAGTTTTTAAATTGCTTTCTAAGGGTGAAAGTTATCCTTCCTTTTGCTTACAGAGATACTGTTTGATAAAGATAGAACAACTCAACCTTAAAGTTAATATATTTTTCATTTATATTTGAACTGTACACACAAACTGTGGAAACTCAACTGAGTAAACATATTTTGACATAGAAAATGGTCATCAGTATCTGCAAACATCTGTTAAAATATATAATTAATATGTGATAGTATGAACAAATAACTTGAAATGTAACTATTAAATGTGTAATTTAATGTATAAGCATGAAAATATCATTAACACTTTTATCAAGTCTCTCCAATAGGCATGACTAAGATTGGCTATAAGTGTGTATATTTTTCAGTGACAAAATAAGTATGGATTGGACATCTATTTCTTGTATGTTGTATCTTCCAATCTATTGCTGATACACATTAATTTAGGTATCAGTATCAGACAAGTGCAACATTCAATTTGTGGGTATGTCATGAATCAAAAATAAGTCTTATTCCATTTATATGAAAATATATTTCATATTTGGTTTAGATTTATAACCTTTCGTTTCCCTATATGGCTCAGGACACTATTAATTTATACAGTTCTTTGTTAGTGTGTCTCCATTAATTTATAGAATTGTATAAGTGAATTGAAATAGCTTGTTTAACAGAAAATATAACTCCTGAAATAAGAGCTTGCATAAATGTCTTTGCTCTGTAAGAGCAGATGGCTCACTTTTTATTATTTTATCCCAATTACATAAACATGTGAGTTACTTCTATGTCCCAAGGTCTTGGTAATAACCAATACAGTTTAAAAAAATAATGTAGTATATAGTATTATGCCTACTGATTGTCCTCAAAATTGTCTTTAGTCCATATATAAAACAGTAAAAGAGTTGAATTTGTAACAAGAGCTTTCTTCAAGGCTTTTCTTCAGATATTTCAAGTCCTGAAATGTCCCTTGTCTTTTAGGAATACTGTGGAAATTCTAATTCAGGGACAACACTGGGGAGTTCAGACATAGGAAAATGTCCATATGTTCTTGCCGATAGCTTACATACTACACAGTGTCAAATATTTTAAACCCTGGGTGGAAAACTCCAGGGAGGAAGAGAAGGAAAAAGCACAATTAGTAAAAAAAGATAAAACATTGGGAAATATTTGTGAAAGAGAGGACAAAAATAGTAAAGTGAATGAGATGAAATACAGAAAGGCAAACCAAACTGGGTTCCTAGGATATAATTCTATGGTTTACACTGACTGGATCGAAGACATGGTGGTCTAGTGGTTAGGGTTCGGTGCTCTCACTGCCACGGCTCAGGTTCGATTCCCGGTCAGGGAAGACACTTTGTGACTTGGTCTAGGTGATCCTGCTCTGGCAGGGGCATTGGACTAGATGATCTTCTAGGTCCCTTCCAACCCCTAACATTCTGTGATTATGCGGGTTTTAATTTCCACTGTCCTGCCCTGTGTGTCATTGTTTATTCTGTGCAAGGTGCATGTTAAATAGAACAAAAATGTTCTTAGTTTGATTTGACCACTTTGTGCAAACTCTGAGAGTCAGCTAATGACGGCTGATAGTGAAGGGCAATGAAACAATTAGACACTTCTATTTAAATAATTCATTTGCATTCTGAAAAATGATCTGTCATCAGCTTTACAAGCTGCATCTCAATTACTTTTTATGACACTGCTGCTCTGATTTTTTTTTCATTTTTCTTTTCAGCTCAAGATGAAAACCAAGATAAAATTGTGACTTTGCTCTCTGCATTGTAAAATACTTCAGTGGTAACTGATATGATTATTGGGAGTTTTGCATGGAGAGAGGGGCAAAGTAAAGTGAAAGGGAAGAAAAGTTTTGCAGGGAGAAGGGGAGTAGAAGTATTACATTTTTTATGGGACAACATTTATTTATGCTTAAGACAGAATTAGAAGAATCAACCATTAATTCAAAACCAATATGTTCTGCCGATTCATTACTTAATATCCAGTTACACTGAAATAAAATATTAACAGATGGGCTTGAATGTGTTTTCAGTGTTATTGTAAATAGCAATAAATAAGGAGATACATAGAGCATTTGGTTTGGAAATATTTATTGTAGGACTTTTTTTAAAATCTTCAAAGCATCAGTGTAAAGCAGAAAATGAGAATTCTTTTTTGCCCATCTGCATAGGGAACACACCTGGGATGTGTGAGGAAACTGAGGAGTAGGTGTGAATCTTACAATGCTTCAACAAGCATCAGAGAGCCTGATGGTCCCTGGAAGATATTTAGCACTCGTGTTTAGGGTTTTTTTGTTGGTGGTGGTGTTTTGTTTTGTGGTGGTTTTGTTTATTTGTTTATGATTTGGGGTGTCTGTTCATTTGTTTTGTTTTGTTTTTTGTTTGTTTGGCTGCTTTCTTTTGTTGGTTCCTTTCTAGGGAAGTGACCTTTTAAGGTTACTTTGTAAATCTCTTCAATTAAACAACTAGGATTAATTAGAAAGGATTCTTCATATAAAAGCAAATTTTCTTGAACCATAATAATCTGAGGTAGTGAAAGTGTAAAGACTTCATTCGACAAATTGCTAAACACGATTTTCTTACTCAAAATTTTAATGAACCTCAAAGATGTTGCAGACATCAAAACCCTCAGCTAGGGTTTTGACATGGTGTAGGAATGAGACACAGAAAATACTTCCAGGAAAGGAATAGTTTGTTGATTTATTTAGGTTTTAAAAATTTATTTTGTTTTTTATTGAATAGTTTTCACTTTTCTTTTGAATCATCCTCATACTAAACAGGTGTTATGTAGAGGAATAATCACAGAATAATCATGGCTGGAAAGGACCTCCTAGATCACCAAGTCTAACCATACCTAAAAAAACCCCCAACAAAATCAAAACAAAACCAAAACACCACACCAAACACAGTCCCCTAAGTTCCTGCTCATAAAGCATGTCCTGAAGCAACTTGTCAATTTATTGGTGGCTCAACCACCTGCCTAGCTCCTTGAAGTCCTTCTTAATCACCTTTGGACTTGTCTCAGAAACCTCATTTTTATCAACCTGGATAACTATCAAAGGATAAACAATAATAGTTAAAGGATAATAATGAAAGAAAATGTAGCGCTCTGGCTGCAAAGTTTGATGGTCCTGGTGCCACTTTCTTGCTGTCTGTGGCCTGGGAACATGGGAGGAAATTATAGCATGTGACAAAGGAAAACATGGAATTGTTGAATGGCAGTGGAGCCAGAACTACAATGCTGCAAATGATCCACAGGAAAGGTGAACGAAGCAAAATTTTGTAAAAGTATCTCAGCAATAGAATAACCTAAGGAGTTTAATCTGTATTTTAGATCATTGGCTTTAATAATAAATTAAACAACATGTTATCCTGTTACTGTTGGAAGCAAATGTAAACCAGAACACTACTGGAGAAACATTTTGATTAACACTACTGGTGCATAAATGACATAAGGACCTCCAGCTAGGGTCAATCAGTGTTTGTCTTACCACTGAAGTGCAGAGGCATAGGTGTCCTATTCCTTGGTGTAAATAGAACGCCTTCCCGGATGAGTCTGCTTGATGTCTGACCACACTGGGTACACTGTCTTGCACCCACCAGTGTTGATGTGGGATGGATATTGCTTCTTGTGCCAGGCACTGTTTCTGGTGCCAAGTAATGTATTTATATAAAATGTTTTATATAGGCTCATAGGAAACTTGAAAAATATCTAATAGTTTAAGCAGCATGGTCTAATATTTACAGCATAAGCTTAAAATATATGGAGATTGAAACCATTTTATTTCTTATTTGCTGTTTGACTTTCCTCATAAAGCTCTCTGTAGCTCAACATCCTCTTCTGTTCCTCTTCTGTAAAATTATAATAATCATTCCTGTCTTTCAAATATTAGAAAAAAAACCCTAAATTTTGTATATAAAGATATATAAATATTACCATTAATAGTTCTAAATATTTATTCAACCAAAAACTGTCTCTTTTTTTATCTTAAGAAGTAAACAGATCATCAGCTAACACACTCTGTAAGTGGAGAACTCATGGGTGGTGGAGGGTTGTGGGGGTGTATGTTACTTAGAGGCTGTCTGTTTATCAGAGCAACTAAAAAGCTCAACATTTTCTTTATCATGTAGCAGCCAAACTCTGAGAAGAGACTAATGATTCTCAGAAAGTTAATTCTCTCATTTGAAAGTTCACAAATATGTCTATCTAAAAGATATGTTAACAAACTGTGTAATTGCAAATTATTTAGATAATGAAGCTGACTAAAGTCAGGTGCCAAAGTGAAGATGAGACAAAAAATTGCATTTCAAGAATGAATAATGCTTCTGTTTAACAGTTTAAACAAATAATTTTGAATACTGTATTCTGTTTGAGAAACAAGTTCATAGTCAACAGGTTTTAATATTGTATTGTTAATTTCTGGTGAATATGATTTGTTATATTTTAACTCTGGAAAGCAGCTGTTTCCTTCTAAAACAGATGTGTCGGGTTTGCCTGATAAGTTTGCTTGCCAACATATGATTTTTAGAAAATCTGATGATCTATTATATTTTTAAAAAATTTGCCTTCAGATTATCTTTTTTTTTATGACTGTAATTCCATAGTATGTTCATTTTTTACTGTGTAAGTATAGAAGACTTATGATTAGCACTGCTATGACTTTTACAGGTTATATCAGAGAACTCCACTAATACTATGTAACAGCTTTTGCCTCCATCATACAATCTACGGAAAGCTTAGGTATCTGGATCCAAATTAAACTCATAATAAGATGTATTGTGATATCACAGATATTGTCAAAATATTCTATGCTAAAATAGTATAACTACTAAATCTAACAGGGTGTTTGTTTCTCTAGATGAAATGTTCTTATTGCTTATGAATAGGAAGTAAACCTATTTTACTACAATCAGTGGCTATCGGTTAGTACTATGAAGAAACAGTCAAGATTAGGACCTTCATCTTCTATTATTTCTAGCATTGCTGTCTTCTTATTAAGAGATATGCCAGGTCTGGCTTTCCAGAGAGGAAACATCTGAGATAAACTGATGAGCTATCTACAGAACAGGTTTAAGGATTTAATTATGTGATGAAATCTTCATTACAATGCTTTGAGATCTCTCAGATCACACACAATAGCTCCACAAATTAATCTTCCATCATTAAGATTTAGTGTACAATTGTTTTGGAGTGTGTCACAGTTTAGGACCAGGGTAACCCCAGACCGATAACAGACACTCTCTTTTAAACCCCCTCCCTCCCCAAAGGGGAGAGAAAAAGAGTAAGGGAGAGAGACTTAGTGATTAGAAAAAGGAAACTAGAACAATTAAATGAAAATGAAAATAATGAAATATATACAAATATGTACAAAACCAGAACTGAACCCACCCACCCCTTGATGGTAATTACGTCACTGTCACTGATGCTGTGGAGCTGGCACAGGGAGAGCCCCAGATTGGGCTCTGCAGTAGATAGGAGCTTTGTTCAGGAGCTGGATTCTGGCACTGGGTTCAGGAACACACCGATGAGGATCAAAGGCAGTATAGACAGAGTCCTCCTTGGTGCTCTGAGGGGAAGAACCCCCTCAAGAGAGGAAGAACCCCAACAGTTTAGCTTGCATCCCCTGCCAGCTCAGCTTGTATGCTTCTCTCTCCACATGTTCTCCCAGAGAGACCCTCCAGACCCCCGAGCTTTTTATACTGGATATGGCATATATGGGCTGCAATACCTCGTTGGTCAGTTTGGGGTCATCTGTCCTGTCCACTCCTCCCTGCAGGCGCGGTCTGTCACTTTCTGCACCCCTCAGTGCGATACACAAGTTCTAGTAGTAACCTTGGTATCCTTGGTAGTAACTCTAAACATGAGGTGTTATCACTGATAGAAGCAGACTCTGCAAAACCTGCTGTCAACTTCAGAAAGTGCAGTTAGTTAGAAAATCTGAGCTGAAAAGTAAAATCACTGAACAGAATTTGTTTGTTTTTTCACTCAAACCAGGACATTGCGTATGCACTGATCCAAGTAAGATTAGAAAGACAGGGGGATGACCATGAGCCAACAATGCACCCTTGTGGCCAAGAAGGCCAATGGCATCCTGGGATGTATTAGGAGAAGTGTGGCCAGTAGGTCAAGGAAGGTTCTCCTCCCCCTCTACTCTGCACTGGTGAGACCCCACCTCGAGTACTGTGTCCAGTTTTGGACACCCCAGTTC
>JANHGL010017511.1:41239-51538 GCA_024611195.1 Ceyx melanurus
GGTAGAAAATATTTTATAGCAGAAACTCATAAAATGGATGAAATGTTAGTGAGTCAAGGAAATAGAAGAATGTAAGTCCAGATGTCAGAAGCAAGAAGGCAGACAGTTCTTTCTAACCATGACAAACAGATCATGTGAGAGAAAATATAGAAGTCAGAAATTCATGAGGGACGATCACACTACAGATCATTGCTAAAGTTTTCTCAATCACTCTCACTTTGTCTCTTCTTTCTATGCAGTATCTTCATTATCAAGGAGAGCAGTTGGCCTCAGGTGCCATATTTGAGACATTCAAATTGCAGAATAATTGTCTCCTGTGTGTATTTTTTTTTCCCTTTTAGACTAGCCATGGGATTTTTCACAGCTTAAAAGATGCAAGCATGTTGCCTAGCCTTCCTGTGTAATTCTGAGATGTTCTTTAAGTCTAGGTCTAGGGAAAACTTTTAATAAGCTTTTGGGTCTTATTACATAGACAGACTCTTTAAAACACCTGCTCAAATATTTTCAAACTGCATTGGCATGCAACATTTGCAGACTTCTTAGTTGTTCCTAGGGTAGAGAGTAAGCACATTACTTCTTCCTGTGATTTATGACAGTGATGTGCCGGAGGTGCCTGGATAGGATTTCAGGTTCTAAGGCTAAGTGATGTCTCCTCAATGCCCATTAGACTACTGCGTGCTCACATGTTCCATTTGCTGTTGTGACTCCCAGCATGAGATTTTAAACTCTGCTGACTTATGCAGTACTTATTCTGCTCAATATGTTGTATTTAAAAAAGAGCCATGATTCCATAGCCATATATAAAGTATATCAGACTTTGTATATAAAAAAAAAAAAAAAAGGAGTATTATTGTTAAATTATCACAAAAATACTGTTAGACTAAAAGTTTCAACTGGCAGAGAATTTTCACTATTTCCAGTGAGATAAATTTCCATAGACTAATAGGAATGCTTAGATATGCTCTGGAAGGTCGACAGGCAATATCTGCATTAACAGAGCAATCCTTCCTTTTAGGCTTTGAAACACTAATTGGAGAGTCATGCCTGAATCACTATGATACCCACAACATTCATTCTCTGTTTAAACAGACCTCAACTTTCAGGCCTTGAAATTGGCAGGCTTTGCCAAAGTGAATGAACTGAATAAGATCAAGGACATGTAGATACACCTTAAATAATCTTTGCACTAACTCTCTGTCTGATTTTCTCTCACAGCAATCAGGGTCCTACAGTATGATTTATTGTGGGAGGAGGACTGGATAAATGAGTACTAATGTCTGACAATGTTGTTCTCTTCAATGTAAATGGAATTTGTGGTGTTAAAACTGATGACACTTAGCATACCAAAAATTAAGAATGGTGTTAATTACATTTCAATAAATTAACTTTATAGTCTTTCAAACAGACTTTTCTAAGAATGGTGAGCATCAGTTCCAGTACAAGTTGGACAAGAATATAACAAAAAAGCAAAACCCCATATAGAGAGAAAGGACAGGAGATTCTTGTATGGTTCTTTTCTCAAAGAATATCACAATGCTAGATGAAGCTGTTAGATAACCTTCTGGACCATCAATGAGCAAAAGAGCTAGCAATATCAACCATACTGTCCATGGATGATTAAAATTGTCTACTGTTTTTGAAAGTCTGCGTAATGTATGTCCAAAATTTGTTGCTGGAACAACATTGTTAACAGGATGTTTCTAAGGGCTGAAGACCTCTGTCCTTTACTTCACAAACTTTGGGGAAAGAAGGGTGTCAATTCAAAACATGTGATTTCAGCACTACTTATTAGCTGGAATGTGACTTCATACACTTGGAATGTGGTTTTATTTAATTCATAAAACTCACTCATGTCTCACTTATGCAGTCCAAATTCTGAATATGGTATATTACAGACACAATGGACTTTATGACACAAAAGACACTTAAAAGCTAGAAATTCAGTCAAGTTAGAAAAGCTCTAATTTCTCTCAGTGACTCCTGCTTCAGCTCTGCAATTCTTATGTGTGGGTTGCAGCAGTAGAGGACATACAATGTGTCTCTACAAATCTCTGGGTAAAGCAACCAACGAGTTCACAAGTTGTGTCCAGTGGGTACATGTATATGTTTACTACATTGTGATTTCATGTTCCTTGCAATTAGATGCAAACCACTAAGCTGCTTGATACAAAATACCTTTGCCCTGATATTCCAAAATATCTTTCAATACATGTTGTTCTTACTTGATTGAGTTTTAAGATCTTTATGACGAATGGAAAATTAAAAAGCCTTTCAATTCAACTTTATTGTATTATATGTATTTTTAGTTCAGCATATATTCAGCTAAGCTTATATCTGTTTCTTTAAGTCATTAGAATTATTTTTCCTTTCTCCCTCATCAAAAGCTGTCAGCTGCTTCATGCACTTCTCTCTCACATGCATAACCAGGGCCAGATGTGTCAATAGAAAATGTGCATGTAGCTGTTAAGCAAAATAGGTCAGAAATTTTTATGGCCACTGAAATATCAAAAAGATATGAAGGGATGAATATTTTTTAGTCTGTCTATAATAGAGCCTTTCTAACATCATGGTCAAGTACAGATGTGGGTAGCTTGATGTCTCTTGTATTTGCAGTGTATAGCCTATGAAAATGCTTTCCATGTAGTTAAAACAATTTGATGAAGCTGGAAGGTCTGGTCAGAGAACAGTATAATATGACTAAGTTTCTAATTGCTTTTGATGTGAGGCTGAAGGAGGAGCACTAAGCACCGCTGCTGACCAACCTGACTGCTTTTCACCTACATATACTCTCACAGTCAGTGTGTTTTTTGTAAAATTGTATGACTCCTCTCAGCATAGATTTGGTTTCATAAATGCAATAGTCAATACTGAATGAATCCAGAAGTTATCCTGCTTGTCCTCCTGGAATATTCTCCAGAGTCTATTATTTGGTACGCTCAGGGATGTTGTAGGTTTGATGATCTTGATGAGCTAAAATGAAGCTTGATTTTGCCTCTGTTAAAAATCATCCATCAATGATTTAAGTAAAAAATATTTCATCTTGCCTGGTGTGACAGGACAATATTATAATTTTAAAGGGGACATTGGCCAATATAAAATGCATAAAAATATGAATCAATAAGAACTAGACTTCACTACACTATTTCTGGAATTGTTTTTCTAGGTTTTCAAGGTGATTTTTAGTTCACTAATGTACCCTTCATGACACAAACTGGAAATTATGAAATCATAATTCATTTTCCAAAAAAAAAGTAAATTAAACAAGCAGTATAAGTAAAAATAATTGGATTATATTTCTGTCATGCTTTTAGCCTGGTAGGCTGCTCAGCACCATGCAGCTACTCTCTCACTAACCTTGTGTTGTGATGGAGGAGAGAATAAGAAGGGTAAAAAAAAATTTGTAGATTGACATAAAGAGAGTTTAACAGGTAAAGCAAAAGCTGCACATGTAAGCAAACAAAAGAAGGAAACCATTTGCTTCCCATTGGCAGACAGTTGTTCAGCTATCTCCAGGAAAGCAGGGCTCCATCACGTGTAAGGGTGACTTGGGAAGGCAAACACCATCACTCTTAATGTGTGTGACTCTCTGCACCCCTACCCCGCAGCTTTATATGCCGCACATGATGTCGACAGATGGGAGAGGTGACCCCAAATGACCAAAGGCATATCCCAGACTGACCAAAGGCTCCTCCCAGCTTCTTGTTCATCCTTAGCCCACTTGTTGCTAAAGTGGTGGGAGGAGAAGAAAATGACTGTTTACTCTGTATAAGCTCTGTTCAACAATAACTAAAACATCCCTGTGTTATCAACACTGTTTTCAGGACAAATCTGAAACATAGCCCCATACGAGCTACTATGAAGAAAATTAACTCTATCCCAGACAAAACCATCACAGCTTCTAAACAAAACCATTCATGGATGTATGCAATTTCTGTTAACATTATCTTTTCTTGATAAAATAACCTTATTTATAACTAAAACTAAAGTTACCTAGAGAGCTAGGATGCCAACCTCTCAGACACAAGTGTACAAGCAGAAGATGAAAGCTCACTTTACTAATCTGTATTGTTTAATCCTAGCTCTATATTTCTCCTCTATTTAAATTCAAAGCTTCCTTATCATAGTTCATTTTGATATCTCATTTTTTATTACCTATTGATCTCTGGTGGACAAAATCCCTTTTCATCTGCCAGCCTTTTTCATCCATTTGATCACAGTAATTGTCAGCCTCACCAAGGTCAAGGGTTTGCTGCTAGATAAAATGAGCATTAGTATACAATCCTTGGGAGGTCAACCATCTTCATCTCTCAATAAAGGGGAAATAAGTCACAGAGTTTATTTATACTCCTTTTCTCTTTTATTTTGTTAAACACAAAATGTCAGATTCTTAAAAGGATTTGGTCTTAAAGAGGAGAACAGATGTAAAACACAGCATTGCAAGAGTCTTCAGATCTGCTATGCTGTTTAAGATAATTATAAAGATAGGAACTGCTCATAGAAAAATATTAAAGCAGTCATTTCTGTTCAGTTGTGAGGTTTTGCTGGTTTTGACAATTTCTAGCATATGACATCCTCTATTGGTGTATAAGGTATGATCAGCTAATCTAGACCTCTAAATAAATTCTTTGTATTCAGGCTAGTATTAATGTAGTGATCTCAAGGTTCTTAAGCAAGAAGTGCTGCATAACCATGAATTATTGTTATATTTTAAATTAGAAGCACTTTTGCTTATATTGTACATCTATTCACCTTTACTACATAGGGGCAAGAACAATTTAATTAACTCTGCATTGTCCTTCCTACATAACTATCTAGTCTTAGCCTGAAGTATCTTCAACAGCCTTGTATTAACAGAGAAAAAATAAAACTGAAAAGTTGTGGAAAGCTGGTAGTTGACTGGTTTGTTCTTCAAACTAAGCAAATTGCTAGTCGGGCAGATATTTAATTTTCTTGCCATACCTCCTGTGATCTGTAACATTGAACTTCTGTGTATTTAGAGAACAATTTATCATATTCCTTCTAAAATACGCATCACAGTAGAAGTTTTAGAATTAGTGTTATTTCACTATACAGAAACCCACGAATAATACTTGTATCAGTGAGTTACAGGTAGTTCCTCAATACTTTTTCAGACAGGAAGTAGAATGGGCAGAGACAGAGCATACAATTAAATATTATGTTTCTTAGGTTCAGAACACATGAAAACAGACTTTGAAAGCAGAGGTTGAATATTTAAGAGGGTAAATATAATATTTACATTAAAATGCAAATTTAGTCATGAATTTTATATATAAAGTATGGTAGTATAGCTACAACTATGAAGCATTTTGCTAGCTATCAAGGGAAAGCTTTCAGTCATGACAGATTCTGGAGCAGCAGAAGAAGTGGCATCTGTAATGCAAAATATCAAACTGAGAATGTTTTTGAAGTACCCATTGGTAACTTCTCAGATGTTGCTATTTATTTATTTTTCAGCATATCTGCCCAGTGAATTTCAATTTCAACCTCTCTCTTTTTCACATCTCCCTAATGATATCTGCCCTCTATTGATAATTAATGCAGATAATGACACTCCTGGATATGATGCCACATCTCTGGACACTGAAGTGTGTCCAACATGCCATTAAAATCCCATTAAAGCTTTATTCATCAGTCCCAAATTAAAAATAAACATTGATGGTGCATTTGAGAGAATACTGATTGCACTGACCTTGCAATGCACCTTGCAAAAATTGTAGTAGAAAGGTCTTTCATATAGCAAACTGGGATGGTATTTTATTTATTTCAATTCCAGGGCAAATAAGAGTTGTCTTTTACATATTGGATCTTGAGTCTTCAATTTTTAATCCACTGCCCAGCAAAAATATAACATGGTCTTGTACAGCATAGAAGACATCTCTTTTCCTGTAGAACTTGTTAAATGCTCCTTTGTATGAGTGAAGAAAACTAGTCCCTCCTTACTGATCAGTTTTCAGTTTTCATAACTGCAGCATGTTTCACTCTAAATTTATCTCATTAATATATTCCCATAACCTGATATTATAATCTTTTCTGTTTTCTCTTCTCCCATGATTTAATTTTCAACTTTTCAAAATCTTTCTCTTTTTTTCAACCTCACTCTTCCGGACAGTTGATTTGAAGATACATCTCCTTTATTACACTCCATTCTTATAGACCATCTTGTAATCTGATTAGGACAGACTCCTGTCATTTTTTCCCATCTTGTCCTGTCCCACTCCCTCCAGTTCTTTCCATTATTTAAAGCTTTCTGGAATCATGTCACCATCTGACCATCTGAAAGTCTAATTTCTAATCTTTAGCATTTTTTATCTCTTATCTCTCAAAGAAAGGAGTAGCATTTTACCTCAGGAGTTTGCTAAGGCAACATCCTGAGTTACAAAAATCCATAACTCATTGCAGTTGCATATCCCTAAATAGCAGGTGTCAGGTAGGTAGTTGTTGTAAAATTTGCTCAGACAGTTTGAGTGAAACAACCTGGATTATAACTCAAAGGCCATTTAATGGTATTATGAAATTTGGCAGAGATTTTGATTAAGTGGGAGAAACAGTACTGAATATCAAAGAAATAATCACTAGGACAATTATGTGCATACACATAATACAGTAATAATCTTCCAGGGATATAAGGGAATTCCCAAATAGAAATAGTAGAATATTCATGAATATACAATAAAATTTCTTGCACTTGAGGTTGATTTGTTAAATACATTTGTGACTAAAAAAGGTTAATAGCTAAATAAATAAATATCTTCTTTTTTAATGTCCATGCATTCCTAAGCAATTAAAGTGCAATATTTCACATGGACGCTTGTATGATTCATTTCTTATACAGTGAGCCATGGTTTGCCTTTAAGTTCAGATTAGTTCAATGTGAAATGCACATCTTTAATTGATGTAGCATTTTTAGTTGGATAACTGGTATCTCAGCTGTAGACGTGAAAATAAAATAGGAGGAGGGAGGGGATATTAGTCAGATTTTATTAGAGTGATTTTTTAGTTTGTAGGTGGAATAGCAGCAGGCTAATAAACAACACCACACAGACCATGACTTGATATAGCATTGTGATTGAGATAAAGTGTCAATCACAAAGTGTCCTGATAAACAACACCACCTCTGTCATGAAATTCTTCTTGTTTCTTTCTTGTTATATAATTTATGACTATACCAACTCCTTCAATTACACAAATACGGACATTTAGCCAAAGATCTTACCCTTCTTTCACTTGATGTACTTGTTTATAATGTACGTGGCTCTGGAATGAAATTTGGTAGCCTCTGTGATTCCAGAATTAGAAGATGGTAGGGAAACTGTAGGGATAAAACAATTTTCTCTTCTTTTTGTTTTTTTTTTTTCATGGATTTATAAGCTGAATGAAAATGTAGTATTTTCTTTTTATATATAGATGTTATGTGCTTTACAAAGATTTTATTTTTAAGTAAAAATAGAGGAAAAATTGAGTATTTTTGACAGATGGGAAACATTTCTGATTTTGAGTAGGGAATAAGCTTTGCCCTAGGAAAGGAGAGCAACTATATGACTGTAATAATACTTTAGTAGATGTGTCCCTAGCAGCCTGCTTGTGTCATAGTCACAATATTTGTTTAGATAGTAGGTGAGCACAGAGTAATTTTTAAAAAACTCCTGAGGGGGCAGGTCTCTATTTCTTGGTTTAAGGAAGTGCACACATGTAAGTAATTTCTGAAAATCTGACCCATGGCTTTTATTTATTAAGTTGCTATAAAATAATGTCACACTTAACAAAAGTTTAGAATAATGACTGATACTTTATGTATGACATACTAAGTGTTTGATATACCTTAAATAGCACGGGAGTGTGTGAAAAAGGATTTCACTGATCAGTGCTGAAAGTCAATGGCAATTAAAGGGATCAGTTCTAATATAAATCCGTATTGGAATGATAAAATTATCAGAATGTACTACATAAAGATATTTTAAGTATTGCACACTTTCATTGATATAAAGATTTTAAGCTCTTAAACAGTAATATATTAGTCTAATACTCCTTGTAGGTGACATATGGAATATTATATCTGTTTTATGAGTCACTATCCCTGAAGGAATTTAAAATATATGTAGATTTTGCACTTAGGTATATGGTTTAGTGGAGACCTGATAATGGTGGGTTAATGGTGGTGATTCTGTATATTCTAATATATCAGAACATAGCATCAAGTACTGTTGTTTTCAAATACATTCCTAAGAGCATATTATAAAGTGGACTTGGTTCTGTTGTGAGCAGCTCTGGGGTTTGTAATAGCCATGGTAAGCAAATTTATGATTGTTCATACTTTCTATTCTTACTGTGTAATATGACTTTATGGTAAGTGGCATGTGAGTTATATTTGGTTTTTTTTTATTTCCAGATATGTGTAGGATGCACAAAACCTGGTAAAGAAATGGTTGCTAAGAGGTTAAATCCTGCCTCTTTTATCCAGGTGTATCTGAAGCTGTTAAAACTATAGAGCTGATGAGAAACCTGTCAATTGGCACCTGCCTGTAAGGCTCATTAAAGAGTCAGGGGCCTTGGAAGATTAAGGAGGGGGTCATTAATAAACATAGATGCATTAAGATTGGTTTCCCACATATAATAACTGGCAATATAACTGTCAATGTTGTAGTGTGGCAAGTCACGGAGGAGTGTTTGTCCTTTTCTGTTTAAAGTAGTGCCACCTAATGCTTGTGTTTGAGCTGAACGAGTTTCTTATTTCTATCTGAACTATATGTAAGACAAATTCTAGATCTTCCCATTTCTATAGTTTGATAAAATCATCACTATTTTAGTATGAAATAACGAAGAGAGAAAAATATATTCAAAGTTCAAAAATTGACTGAATTTCAGTAACGCTTTGGAAGTTCCGAATAATGTGCAAGTATCTGAATGAAAACCCAGCATATTCTAGTCTTTTCTAAAAAAATAAACCACAAAGTCCTCATTATAGCCAATATTACAGTGTCTCAGTAATTACTCCTAGCTACTAGGAAAACATCAAAGTCATCAGACCTTGAGACTATTAGGCAAAAAAAAGCAAAAATTTCCGAAGTCTACATACATGTAAGTAACTTGACCTTGAAGTTATTGAAGTTGACCCAGAAAGATATGTGACTTTTTGATTACAGTGTTAAAGAAGATTTAGAGAAGACAAGGAAAAATGATAGATAATATTTTTAATCTTAAGATTATATTTCTGCTAAGAAGAAAGCAAACAATGACAGAATGTTTCTTCAAGTGTGAAATTACAATGTTGAAAGAAGATGTAAAAATACTAATTTTTTTTGTCACTGGTAATAATTTCATGGGAAGATCCCAGCTTTGTAGACAATTGTGAATTTTGCTATATACAACTTTTTATGCAACAAAATGAGAACCTGGAAATAATTTGCAAAATTAATATTTCCTCAAAACTTCTTTTTTTTTAATTGAAGGGGAAGAAATAATGTTTCAAGCCTATGGGCAAGGAATATAACTACAATAAACAATGTACAATATATATATGCATACATATACATGTATCTTTACTTGTCATGGAGCTGACTTGGAAGAAATTGGCTTTGTGCCTCAGACTTTGTAATTCTACAAATTGATTTGCTCAGAGAGATGGACTAGTGATTATGAACTAGGGAGTTAGGTCAATGCCATGAAACTAAGGAAAGAATTTGCCATGGTATATTAAAAATAGCTATTAAAATAATAGCATGTTTAGGGCTGGAAGAGACCTCCAAAATTCATCTAGTGTAGCCCCCCTGCAGTGAGCAGGGACATCCTCAACTAGACCAGGCTGCTTAGAGCCTTGTCCAGCCTCACTTGGAATATCGCCAGAGATGGTGCCCCAACCACCTCCCTGGGGAGCCTATTTCACTGATGCACCACCCTCAAGGGAAAGAACTTCTTCCTGAGATCCAATCTAGTTTTAGTCTTCTCTAATTTAAACCCATTACCCCTCGTCCTTTCACTAGAGGCCCTTAGAAACAGCCCCTCTCCTGTCTTCCTGTGCCACCCCTTCAGGTACTGGAAGGTGGCTCTAAGGTCTCACCAGAGCCTTTTCTTCTCCAGGCTGAACAACCCCAGCTCCTTCAGCCTGTCCTCATAGCAGAGGTGTTGCAGCCCTCTGATCATCTTTGTGGCCCTCCTCTGCACCCACTCCATCAGGTCCATGTCTTTCCTGTGCTGAGGGCTCCAGAACTGGATGCAATACTCCAGGTGAGGTCTGACCAGAGCAGAGAGCAGAATCACCTCTGTCGATTTGCTGACCACACT
>JANHGL010017512.1:0-16575 GCA_024611195.1 Ceyx melanurus
TAAAATATATTCTAATAATATATTATTATAATATAACTGATTAGTATTATTATTGAAAACTACCATCCAAAAAAAAAAGGAAAAAATTGTTTTCCCTTTGACGTTGGCTTGTTCCTTTCTGCTGGTCTCACCAGAGCTGATGGTATAGCTCTTCAAAACTTTGTGAATTGCTAGGATATGTAAAAATATAAAGAAAGAAGAATATTTGAATATGCCCTCTGGACAAGTACATAATCCAGCTGTTAAGGGTTTTATTGTGACTAGCTGGTCTTCAAGCAGTCCTGTAAGACCAGAGTGATGGTGTTAGCTTCTAGATGGCTGCTGTGTATTTTGCAAAAAAAATAGAATAACTGTTCAGGAGTTGTGAATATTGCTGTTGGTATCTCTAAGTAGCAGGCTAAATATTTCCATTTAATTTATTAATAGCTTTTTTTTCTCATTGTGTGAGCTATTGCTTTGTTTTCTTCTTGTATTTGATGGTAGCTTGACATGGAGGCCTGGCTTTGCAAGCCAGTTAATCTAAATTGCTTCTCTTTTTAACAATAAACTTTCCTGTTTGGCTGATAAACCCTGGCATATGTGTTAAAAGTTTTGTCATGTGAGGTCTTATCTCTTGCTGTGCTTTTTCACAAAAGAAAGTTTATAGCTGCTTATAGTTGGCTTGGCTGTCTCTTTGCTGAGAGATAAGCATGTGCTCTAAGTCAAGTCCAATTTTAAATAATAATCTTGTGGTCCAGGACCCCTTTCTGTGAGGTTATTGGCTAAGTCTTGCCTTTCAGATCCTGATCCCATTTTTCTTTTCCCCACCATTGTGCTCTCTATGAAAAATTACTGTAATTATACTGTAAATAATTTTTTGCACACTATTCAAATATTATAATTACAGAACATGTAATAATGCTACAAGTTTGTTTGGATTAATGGTATACTCTTTTTTTTTTTTTTTTTTTTTTATCTAAATCTGTCTAGCTAAATGTGTCAGTTCCTGAATCTTTTGCATGCTACATATTTTACTTTGCTTTCTCTCATTTGTCATGCTGACAATCCATTATACCCAATTTTTTTTTTTCCACTCCTATCTTAATAGATTTTTCTCTAACCTCTCCCCTCATCCACACATTGGGAAAAAAATTCCAGTCCTAGTGTTTTGCTTTAGGGAAAAAAGCAAAAATTGATAATTATGTCTGTTCAGGTACATGGATGTAGTTTTGGTCTTTACAAGGCAGCACTTGAAAATCATGCTTCATGCAGGTCATGGAAGAAATAGTGGTTCAGAGACAAATTTAAATGTCAAAAAGACAGTATACAGTTAGCATTACAACTTCAAGTTGTCTGAAATACTATTTTGATGTAGGGTTTTTAACTCATCTGTTGTATTTAGGTTATGTATATATTCTAAAAGCTACAGCCAGTTAATTCTGTTACTACTAGGTCATCTGAAAACCAAGTTGAAGTGAGATGTAAGAATTTTTTTCCTCCCAGTTTCCTTTGAATCATCTGGATGGTTATCTGTCCAACAGCAGCTTCCAAATTTTGATATCTTAGATGTTGTATGTGCCTGAACTCTTCCTAACTCAGATTATCTTTGGTCTTAAAGGTCTTTTTTGACCTTGGTGTGGTTAAAATTTGCTATATGTGACACCTTGATCTTAAGGTAGTGTCTTCTAAAGCTGCAGGGTGACCATCTGAGAGCCTGAGCCTGCAGTTTAACCTTCTCCTAGGCTGCCTCTGAGCAGCTTCATGGGAGGAGTGTAGATCACACCATGTGTTTGTTAGTACTGTCTTCAGCTGCTACCCACTAAGAAGATTAAATCCTTATCCAAATCTCTTCAAGGCAGTTTTTGATGAAGGGAGGTGAGGTGAACTTCTTCAGTCATGAGCTGTCCCAGAAGCATCCAAGAAGTTTGGATTTAACACAAAAAGCGTTCTGCCTGATTATCAGAGACCTTATGGATTATTTATTTTTCATAATCCCACCACTCCATTTGTCTCCTGTTGCAGAGGTGGGAGGTTTAATGCACTCTATGTGTAATTTCCACTCTTGGTTCTAGCAGCATGATAGCTCTTGCCTGGTTTGTAGGAGAAATACTGTTGTTTGCAGTCCTTTACAAGCCTAACATAAGGAGGGTGGTGGGTTACCATTGGGACTGTTCAAATGCTTCAGGAGCAGGTGAGATGTTGACTTGCTAGTGGCTAGAATATAAACATCAGTTTCTGCCTCCTTTTCTGTTTGAATTCTCTTTGAATTTGGGTAGAAGTTGGAGTACATGAAGAATTGTTTCTTGTGCATACTAATGTTGATCATAGCAAAATGTTTGGTTTACGTTGCCTTTTTAATATTGCATGTATTGTCCATCTCATCAGGTCTTGTAAAATTTTGAATTCCATCAGCATTTTAACATGTGCTTTTACAAGGTTTTCCTTTGTTTTTCTTTTTCCTTTCAGGAAGCTTTCTGTTGATGTTTTCTTAAACATGTATGGTTGCCAAAAATAGAGATTCATTAGGGCTTCAGAAATCTATTTTTAAAATCTTGAGTCTTTTTTAAAAGTGCATACATAAAGGAGAGCTCTCAGGGGACAATCTACATGTGAGCTAGTGCTGTTAATTTATTTTTTTTCCCCTTTCCTGTAGGTTCATGTGTTCTCAGTTACCTAATCAGGTACTGAAGAGCATCAGTATCATTGACAGCCCTGGCATCCTCTCTGGAGAGAAGCAGCGCATCAGCAGAGGTGAGTTGAAGAGCTTGAAAAGAACCAAGCTCACTAAATATTTTTATTGTACTGGCCAAGATATCATTCTAATCTTTTTGGGGCCTGTTTTAGTGGTACTGGGTGGTGGTGTGTCCCAGATTTTCCTGGGGAGGAGCTGGGCATCTGTCAGCAGGTGCTGAACAATTTCACGCTGCATCATTTGTCTTTCTTGGGTTTTATTTCTCCCTCTTTTGGAGATTACAATGATGATGGTATTTCATTATTGTTATTTTATTTCATTATTATTGTTATTTTATTTCATCATTATTGTTATTTTATTTCATCATTATTGTTATTTTATTTCATCATTATTGTTATTTTATTTCATCATTATTGTTCTTTTATTTCATTATTATTGTTATTAAACTGTTCCTGAGTTTTACTTTTTTTTTCCTCCACATCACACTGTGGAGAGGAGGAGTGAGCATGTGCTGGTTAGATGCTGACTGGGGTTAAACCATGACACCTGCTTCCTGAAGGAGTCAGGAACTTCAACATATTTGTGCTACAAATCTACTTTAGCATGTTTTGAACTTTGAGTTGCTTACATTACTTTTTTTTTTTTCTCTATGTGCAAATGTAAGCAGGATTCTACAAGATGTTTTCTGCTGTCCCTAAATGTCAGAGAAGGTTCTGTCTGTACACCTTCAGACCAACAAAAGATTTTTTTTTTTCTTACAAACTGAGTATTGTTATCCCTTAAATTCACTGGCTGCTTCTCACTGGAAAAGGTTGCAGCTGGTGTGCTTTGCTGTGGGAACTGTCATTTCCTTTTGCTATGAAGATGATTACAGACTTAAAACATGAGGATGCTTTTCAGTGCTTTCCAGTAAAGCTCTCAATATACAGGCTGATTCTTCAGAATTTCTCTTTTGACAGTTTCACAATTTTGTATTTCAGACCCTCATAAAAGTTTGTGAGCTTTTGATTTCTTCCTGTTTTTCTCTGGAACTTTGGTTTTCTTATTAGTCTTGCTATGATTTTCTAAATATATACAGGATGAGATTTTTTTCATGATTCAGTAATGGAATATGACATTTAGTAACACTTAAGTATTCTAAGATAGCTCTTTTATGCACATTATTGGTGTCTGCTCATATTTGAGTTTTCAAATTAACTTTTTAGAAATTTACCTTGTTTCTACCATAGATGAACCACAACTTTCCTTATTGGTGGTGTGTTAATGTATTTGGAGGAATAATATTACAGGACCTCAGAGTAAAACCTTCAATCTTTGCTGTTGGTAGTTTTCTTCCATCATCCCATGAGCAACTGCTTAACTATTTACCTATAAATGGATGTAACATCTGCATAATGATAGAATTTGACAGGCATCACTAGGAGGAAGGTGAAGTCTTCAGAGTCCAACAAAGCCATCATATGTTAACTTTCAGCTTTAAAATGCAGGAAAACAGAAAAGGACTGTGTGAAAACATGGGATATGCACTACTTCTTCCCAGAATGTTTTATTTATAACTCTGGAAAACATCCAGGCCACGGATGAAGGAGCTAGAAGATGCCTGGCAGGGTGTGGGGAAGAGCTGCTTTTGGAAAAGGAGGAGGGTGTTGGTTGATGATTGAGTGGCATGAAAAGAAGCATGAAGAAGCATTTCCCAGAGGAAAATGGAGGATACTGGTTGGCTTACTATTTTAGAACTGGAGTTACCTAAATGCAGGTAACATTTGCAGTTCAATCTGGCTTGTGAAAATGTAGCCATGGGTTAAGTAAGGTGATGTATGGGTGCACCATTGAGTCAGGCTTTCCCTTGCAGTGACACACTGTTCATTCTCCTTAGGATTAGTCCTCCAACAGGAGTGCAATGGAGTGTATCCAGGAGTGATGGATTGAGACAGGCTTTCATGAATACAAGTGGAAACTTCCCCCCTGGACAGCAAAAAGTGCCATCTTTCCATGTGGGACTGAGCTCCCTTGGAAAGACTGGGAAGTTTAGATGCTCACCTGTGGTGAAGTGCTAGAAGATGAGCAGATTGGGTGGGGATAAAAGGCTGCTTTTCTTGGCCTCCAAATCGTGTGTTGTAGGCTTGGTTGTGTGGTACTTAGGCAGCACTGGCAGGCAGGATTGCTCCAGCACTCTACCCACCTCTGATTCAGCTGGTACTTAGGTATGGTTCTCTGAACTTGGAGGCTTCTCATTGCAGCACTCATCAGCTAGGTGCCTTTCTTCTGCTGTGGCAGTAGCACCAGCCTCAGGTGTGGAAGAACTGGTCACTCTGCCTGTCTGTGTTTGCAGAGGATGGGTGGAGTCCATGAAACCTCCCTAATTGCTTTCTGAAATGCAAGAAGACGTCTTAGGGCAAGCTGGAAGTTACTTACCTTGGGCCCATGAGGGAAAGCCTAATGTTTGTTTAAATCTTTGTTACTAACTGGCACAGAAAAATGACTCATGCTCATGCTGCACATACATTGTGCAGCTATATCTTTGACTATGACTGGTGGCAGTCATACATGAGATTGGTACATTCTTTGATCTCACAAGATCATTTCTCTCATCAGTTTTTTCAGGGCTGGTAACCACATGCAGTTTCTCTCCTGACTTTTTCATCTCTTCTGCATTGTTTCATTTTTTTCCTTCTCTCTGGTCTCTGCTTGGTGTATTACTGATGCTCATCAGTTATGTGTCAGAGGCACCAGCACCTGTATTCCTACATCTTGGAACAAGCTCCAGAGCTCTGCAGTGCTGCTGGTGCACCGATTCTGTGTGTAAAGCATTCACATCTAATGACAAATCTTCATTAAAATCAATAGATTGTTTTAAGATTTTTTTTTAAGCAGTTCTTTTTCTTACCAGTTCTCAGCAGGCTTTTCTTTTTCAAAGCAAATGCTTAATTAACATTTAATTCATATTTATGTTGACTATCAATACACTTGTTGACTGCACAATTGTTTTAAAAGTACAAAATCCATCTAATACACAGTGGGAATGTATATATTTATATAACCAGCCTTGTTAGTCACCTATTAACACATCGATTTGTGGAAAAATTAATAGAATTTAACTTGCTTCACTTAGCAATTTTATGATTTTATTACAAGCATATTTCCCTCTGTGTGAGAGGAGTTAGAACAGGTTATTGTGTGTAGCTCAAGTTTGTGCACTGTTGTGACAGTTGTAACATTCAAGTGATATACAAGATCTTGCTTCTCTCTTTCCTCCTAATTTTTTATGAAGATAAATTATTCACACTGGTTTTGATTAGATTGTTAGTGTGAAGTGAGAAGAATTATCTAGCAGCTGTGTTTTGTACAGCTGGAAAGCTCCTTGCTTCCACCTTTTATTTCTTATTCAGCATTTCAGGATCTGGTCTTGGGAAAGAACATACAAAAGGGGTCAGATTTTGCATTCCTTACAAAAGAATCCTTTCAATGGAAAGATTATGTTGGTCATTCTGAATCCTAGTAACACCTTTTTATGATAGCCTTGTCCTTTCAGTTTGACATCTGATGGATTTTTAGTGCTCTTTCCTAATAGAATGGGGGTGCAGGTGAGATTGGTAACTGAGGGCATATTCTTACTATTAACTTGATTTTCTGCATTTCACTTCCTATGCTATTTGTCATTTTTAAGCAAAATATTTAGGACAGTTCTTTCCTCTGTTGCTAAAACACACACAAGTGAACGTGACACATCTGGAGTTCACCACTTTTCTCCTGTTACTTTCATTTATGTCTGCTCTTCTTGGTGTTTGCCCTAGTCAGGTTTTACTGGAAAGAAAAAAAAATGTTGATTTGCTTTTGGGTTCCTTGGGGTTTTTTGTTTGTTTTTTTTTTCTATTAAAATCAAGCAGCTTTACAGTGGCCCCATACCCTTTGATTTCCACTGTTTAAGAGATGCTGGGGAGCATGAGAGGTAGTGAAGAGAGTGTTTTGCTGGTGTCTAGATGAAGCATTTGGATAATTGGCTCCTGAATCTAGTGGGTTTTCTTTGCTGGGGATTTGGAGGTTTAAAGGCTTATCTTGCACAGCTGAGAAATGACCCTGGAGGGCTTGTAACTGGGCATTCTTTGCTCACCATATTTAAATATGTGCTGGTGTAAAAACTGCTGATTCTCTTTGGGTTACCTGTCCTCTCATGTTGCCTGCTTCCTCTTTTAGCTCTGATTTTTATTTCTGAGAGGAAAAGGAGGGGTGGGATGTCAGCTCCTGGCTCATACCTTGCCCTTCCTTACTCAGACAAGATGAGTCACACCCCAGCCAAGCCTGATGCCACAACACTGGTGGTGAGTCTGTGGATTAAATGTGTCACTTCTGAGAACCAGTGGATTAAATGTGTCACTTCTGAGAAAGAAGTTCCTGAATACTGTTTGTTGTGTGGATTAGCTACTAGCTGCATTTAAAGAAGTGTTCAGACAGATGCTATGAATAGGCTTTCCTTTAGAATCTCAAAAAGTTTGTTGCAGATGATTAGAAAGTCACTGATCATGTTCTGTAACCTGTTGCATCCCTGGTGCTATCAGCAACGTGGGCACGTTACTTTTAAATTGTCTCCTGTGGCAGACAGAAGAGCAAGTGTTGCAATACCATGAGAGATTGGCTTGGGAATGGTTTTAAAGAGAGTTTGTGACAAGAGCCCCACAGACCTGTTTAGCCTGGTGGCTCTGCTGGAGCCAGAACTCCTGGCAAGAGGCAAACATGGGTGTGAGATGGTAATTTCAACAGTAGCAGAGAAGATAGTGATGTAGGAGATGGATGGAATGGCTGAAGGAAGTCAACTGATAAAAACAAAAGACTGGTCTTAAGGAAATGCAGGATACAGTTGTCCTGACCTCATTGTCCGCAGACACCCTCTTCGAGGTCCCTCATCCGCTTTTTTCCCCCCCCAGGGAATGATGCTGTGACCCCCTCGTTCTCCATCCCCATCCCTACCTCTTCCGAGAGGTGCTTTTCTGAATGGTGGGACTATAACAGTATATTCTCCCTTCAGGCTATGACTTCTGCCAAGTTCTGCAGTGGTTTGCTGAGAGGGTTGACCGCATCATCCTCCTGTTTGACGCCCATAAGCTGGATATATCCGATGAGTTCTCGGAGGCTATTAAGTCATTCCGGGGCCAGGATGACAAAATTCGAGTGGTGCTTAATAAGGCTGACCAAGTGGACACACAGCAGCTCATGAGGGTCTACGGGGCACTTATGTGGTCCTTGGGCAAGGTGATCAACACTCCAGAAGTGCTGCGGGTCTACATTGGCTCCTTCTGGGCCCATCCTCTCCGAAACACTGACAACCGAAGGCTTTTTGAGGCCGAGGCCCAGGATCTTTTCAGGGACATCCAGAGCCTCCCTCAGAAAGCTGCTGTGAGGAAACTCAATGATCTGATTAAGAGGGCGAGACTTGCAAAGGTAAGAAAATATTCATAAAAAAGGAATTAATTAAATGAGCAGTCTTTTCAGTCTCATTCATTCTCACCCTTCCCTAGCTTTCTTTAATCGGCCCGTGGTTTTCAGCAAATGGATTCAATTGTCAGTTTTTCAACTAAGAGGTGGCCACACAGGATATAGAAGAAAGTAGGAGGAAATTGAGACTTGTACTGGAATGCCTCCTGAACTATAGAGAAGGGATTTGATGCTTTTTAAGCCATGAAAGCTATTGTTTCCTTGGGAGGGGAGGGGGTTTTTTTATGTTTTTTTTTTGTGCGTTTGTAGTTTTTGTTGTTTTGTTTGGGTTTTTTTTACACCATGCAGTGAGGTAATCTTAATGTTACCTTTTGGAAGTCAACAACTTTCTCTTCAACGATAGCTGGTATGTACAAAACACTTAAAAAATGAAAAAGGAGTGCAAAAAACCCTGTGACTAAATGCATTTATGTTATACTCTGGAATGCAAGAATGATGAAAAGTCTCACTCCGAGTGAGGTACTGAAGAATTGGAGAGGTGCACATGCATTAGATTGAAACTCTTAAGCCTCTCAGATTGTCTTCTTCATTCTTGGTCAGAGGCACTTGAGTGTCTTTGTATTTGTCTTGTACTTGAATGACTTTTTATTGTCATATCCAGAAAACTCCATCTGTCATTATCCAGGAACGTGAGCTGTGTGTCCCACTGGAGGTGGCCCCTGTCACTGTTCCTTATGTTTTTTGGCTCTGGAGGTAGCCCCTGTCACTGTTTCTTAACATTTTTGGCTCTGGACACATGTTCATGTGGACTGATAAGCAAAAATTAAGAGGATTTTGATACAAGAATAGGCATGTGGGCAATTACACCATTTCCTTCCTGTGTTGGCATAATAAACTCACTGAATATAATGATACTATTAAAGCTTGTCCTTCAGGGCACCTGGTAGCAGTTGCTCTTTGAAAAAATCAATTTCCATTATATTTCTGTTGATGTTGGGTAAAAGTTACGATAATCTAATTTGTGGATGTTGTTGACAGCTTTCTACTTTCATTTTTGACATTTTGGAAGTGGGAACATGTTAGCCACACTATCTTTAGGTGTTTCTTTGTAATGTAAAATAAAGATGAATAAAAAATACATTGCTCCTGGGGTATGCCAATTAGCTGTTAAAGGGAATAAACTATCTGCAGGAAAGTAGCTACTTAGTCTTTTCTCTGTTGGCTTTCTGTCTTCTGAACTGAACTTCAAGTATTAACACTCAAAAATCAGTTTTTAAAGCATTGTGTGGTATTTTTGTCCTATTTCTACATAACTGTTCTGAATCTCTTCTTAAATGTGTGCACTACCTAAAAAAAAAAGAAAGCAAACTGTTAACTTGCTGTCAAAGTGGGCCTTTTTTTTTTTTTTTTTTTCTAAGTTGCATGACTCACCATCCCATTTTGAAGATGGGAACTGGTCTTATCTACAAGAAACACATGTGCATGCTGGCAGACCTCAGACCACTTAGTATACACATGTCAAACAATGCTTGTTAAACTATAAATACACTTTTCTGCTTTTGCTAGAGGTATTATTTTAAATATAAAATCCATAAAGCTACTTACAGTTATTTATAACCTCTCTTAGAAATACCCTTGTTGAATCAGTTCTGTCTTTCTGGAGAAATGCCCATCCTATTAGAAAATTTATAATAGTTTTATGCAGAAACTCTGCTGCTTTATACTGTGCTTTGCTTTGTAGGTGATTTTGTTGTTGGGTTGTTCTGTTGGGGTTTTTTTTCTGCTTTGTAGATACTTTATCTGCAATTAAAATGCATGAAATCTTTATAGATCTGAGGAAATAATATGTAAAAGCAGTGATCTTAAAAAGTGGAAATAAAAACTAGTTACACTGTTCTTCTTTAAAAGCAAAGAGGCATTTTTTCCCAGTTTCTAGTAAGCCTCCCAAGTCAGTAAGGTAATGGGAGAGAAATTCCCCTTTGCAGGTTGTGTAAGGTTTGTACAGAATACTGTAAGGCACATTCTCTTGTGTTTGGATAGGTATTATGTATTTATTCTTGTACCACACTGACTTAATTTTTTTCTACTGATTCTTTTTTGTGATAAATTGCCTTCCCTAGTCTTAAAACTTCAATCACTGCTTCTGTCCTCGACCTGATCACTCATCGTGTGGCCAAGCAGATCCTTTTGGTAGTGAAAGGAGGTGGGAGGGTGATAAAGGTGATTAATGGTTAGCATAAGGGTGGAGGCAAATGGATTTGCAGATCTCTGTCACTGAGACAAATGGGCCAGTGTGGCTGGCAATCAGTGTATGACCCATACATGTGGTGGCTGGACATGGTTTTGATGCCTTAATTTTCTTTCCACTGGTAGTACTCCTAGAATGCCATACCATGCTGCATCTTAAACTGCAAATGTGCATCTGTATTTCTTTTAAATGTCTTTGCTTTCTTTCTGCCCCTCAAAGAATGCCAAAAGCAGCCAAAGATGGTTGGTAACTGTTCATGTAAACATGAAGTTCCAGAAACAATTGTTGATAGTATCTTATGCTTGAGTTGACTTAAGCAAACATATTCTTTCTGTTTCTTTCTATGACCTGAGTAAATAACACTAATGTTAAGTGTAGATAAACAGAAGTTTAGATTTCTGTTTTGTTTCTTCTTAGGTTCATGCTTATATCATCAGTTACCTGAAAAAAGAAATGCCCTCTGTGTTTGGAAAAGAAAACAAGAAAAAGGAACTGATAGGCAGATTACCAGAGATCTACATCCAGCTGCAAAGGGAATATCATATCTCTGCAGGAGACTTCCCTGAAGTCAAGAAAATGCAGGTAAGATGATAGATTACAGTTCCACTGAAATAATACCAACTTTCCAACGTGGTTGCCAAACTGGGAAAGGTAGATCAAAGTATCTCAGCATGATAGTTTAGGGTCTTCAGCAGTAGAGCAGCTGCAATGGCAAACACAGCTTGTTTTGTGCCAAAGCAGTGCAGAACAACAACAAAAAAACTGGTGACCTGCTTAGTGTGCATCCACTGCTCATAGAATGTTAGGGGTTGGAAGGGATGATACAGGACTACAGAAATTGCTGTAAGGAATTAGACTTTCTGTCTGTTTAGTCAGTAGTTGGTCTCTCATGGCAGATAGTAAATAATTTTTGTGCAAATAAAATGGCATTGGACACTTAGGGGCTAAGCTGGTTCTTGTTTTGTGTCCTAAATGGAAGTATTTCTATGGCTTTTGTAATGCTATCATATACTTGTGAAGGTGAAGGTGTCATTAGTCACCTACTACTCATTTTACCCTATTCTTGCTCTAATACTGTTTGGCAGTAATAATGTGTTACCTGAAATACTTGAAACCCTAGCTCTTCTTAAAATGGTGCTTTTCAGTATTTTTTTTCCTGTTCTTTTGAGCTTGTATTCTATGAATGAGAAGTTCTCCATTTCTACTCTTTTTGTTAATTTTTAATTACCTTTTAATTAATTAAATTAAATTAATTAAATTAATTTTAATTAAATTAATTAATTACCTCTTGTTCCTCCTCTGAACTTTATGCAATGTTACTACCATCTTCTGTCACTTTGTCACCATTTTATTTCTGTCCTCTGATTTGAGGTGAGTTGGTTAGAGAGTACTCTAGGGAAGAGCAGCCAATGTGTTAGCAATGCTTTTCCATTTATTCCTCAAGCCTCAACTTGCAGCTTTTGGATCTCAGATCCAAGGCTTGTAAAATGACCTTTGAATTAGAAGTTAATTTGGCTTGGAAGCTGAAGAACACGAGATCAGGAGCCTGAAGTTTGGTAGGACTGTGGTGTAGTCCTGAGTGTGATGGGGGATGGTTTTCAGCCTGACACTTGTGTATCACTCTGACAGCTTGGGATAACTGGCTGATTAACCTACTTACAGAAATGCAAAAGTTTCTTTTATGAACTTGGGAATCAGTTATTGGCAAGAGACAGTCAAATACAGATGAAGCTCAAGATCTTTTTCAGCTAGGTTTATGTAGGCAGGATTGGTAGAAAGGTTACATGAATTAGGCTTTAAGAGGAGGTTATGGGGAAGGAGTTGGCTGTCTTCCACTGCCACTTTTGTTGGTGATGCAAAATGAGAGAATGAGAGGTGATCATTTGTCATTTTTAATATTGAAACACAACTTGACTGGAACTTTATCAAACTTAATCGTGCATGTCACCAAGCCTTGGCAGCAGATGGCAGTAAATGGATATAGGAGAGGTCAGTCACTTCTGTAGTGAGGAGCAAAATTGTGAGAAAACACAACTGTGCCAAACCAGATAGCAGAGCTGACCTTTGCTTTCTACAGAGGTACTGCATATCATAAATTTATACTGACCAGTTGCTGTAAATCATGTGCTTGTGCATAACCATCACCTGAACTTAGTGATGATTGTTGGTTTGTGAACTTCTGAAAAATCAGAAGTTCTTTGTGCCTGGGCAAAGCCTCTTGCCTGTGTTTCAGGTTTCCTGGTCACATTATAGTTCCAATGCATACAGGAGCAGCTTCTTGAGGTATAGATGTGATTTGTTAACCCAGTTTAACAATTTTGAGAAGAGCTCGGAGGTGGGGCTGGTGTTTGGGTTTTGTGGTGTTTGTTTGGGTTTCTTTTTAAGAGCTGCCACTGTGCTCTCTCTTCTCAGTTAGCATTTTGCACGTAGAAATCACTTCATTTCCAACACTGGTGTAAAACATGCTTGTGTTTGTGTTGGAATAGGACATGCCACCTAGCTAAACATCTCACTGAGGTTAGTAGGAGCTTATGTACAAGACAAAAACTCAGCAGGGACCATATGACTTCATGAGTCCTGGCAGCACTCCTGTAAAAGCACTGCTGCTGTTATCCTAACTCAGTTTTTCTTTAGTGATAAAGGATGGAAAGTTGCTGGTTAACATTCCTCACCTGCCTTGTGGTTGTGTTGCCAATTTGAAAATGGTGTTGTATCTGTAATTTACAAGACAATTGCAAAATTGTCTTGGTGTGTTTGATCAATATATGTGGTGTATGGTACATGTGTCAGCTTTGCTTCTCCATCAAGAGGAGTTTCAATTATGGAAACTGCTTCAAAAGGTAACATTTCAATTTGAAGCCCATTCTTTCACCTTTTCAGTCTATTGGAATTTTTTTTCTAACTATTGCTACTGAAACCTTTGTCATTGACAGGAGCTGTTGGAGAGTTGTGACTTCACTAAGTTTCATTCTTTGAAACCCAAACTAATTGAAGCTGTGGACAACATGCTGGCCAATAAAATTGCCTCTCTGATGAGCCTGATCACTCAGGAAGAAAGCAATATGCCCACAGAGATTGTACAAGGTGGAGCATTTGATGGCACCATGGCAGGACCTTTTGGCCATGGCTATGGAGAAGGTGCTAAGGAAGGAGCTGATGAAGATGAATGGGTTGTTGCCAAAGATAAACCTGCTTATGATGAGATTTTCTACACTCTGTCACCAATCAATGGCAAAATATCTGGGATTAGTGCCAAGAAGGAGATGGTGACTTCTAAACTACCCAACAGTGTCTTAGGGAAGATCTGGAAACTTTCTGACTGTGATGGTGATGGGATGTTGGATGATGAGGAGTTTGCATTAGCAAAACATCTCATCAAGATCAAACTGGATGGATATGAACTGCCTGGCACACTCCCTTCCCACCTGGTGCCACCATCCCACAGGAAATCTTTCCAAGCAGCGGAGTGAAAAATACAACAAGATTTTTTAATATCTTCAAACAAATGCGTCGAAACCACAAAAATTTTAAATTAATCTTAGATCCTTAAATGTCACAGCACATTTTGTGCAAGATGCTGAAGTTAGAAGCATGGTAGCAGGGCAGCATTGATGCAGTGGTCCCTGCTGACCTTCACTCAGACATGCTTATCACAAGTGCCTTGTATAGAGCTGTTGTAAGTTGAAAGTGTTTTTGTAGTCCTGCTTCTGTCTCGCTGCCTTTACAACCATGAAGCAGAAAAGACCATGTATAAAAATCACCAACTTTCACCAAACCTGAATATTTATCCACCTTGAGTTTCTCCAAACTATTTAAATTAGGGCAAGGAAGCTCTAAATGTTAACTTCACCTGCAAGTTACACGTTCATTTTTAGACTAACTGATTAATTCGTTTTTGATTGAGCAAAAAGTAGTTAAATGTGCGACTTTAAAGAAAAAAAAACACCACAAACAAAACCAACAGGCTGTAGAAGTAGCAAGGTATGCTTGCTTGCCTGTAGCATCTGCAATCAGTAATACATTTGTTTGCTGGTGGTGAACCTGACTAGCTTAATAAGCAAAGACCCCAGGAGAATGCAAGCAAACGTGTGTATTGTGACTACTATAGGGTGGGCAAAGCTGAGAGGATCTGTGAAGTTGCTCATCTTCTCACTCTGTCCACTTTACTTTCTGCACAGCACTTCTAGGGGGGACCCATGTTTGAGTTCCCACCACGTAGCTTCCACAGGTGATGCTTCAAATGCACTGGAGCAGTGTGATCCCGTGTCAGTAGAACTAGATCTTCCTTCAGTGAGAGGAACAGGTTAGTTTCTCAGTGACTGTATTTGATTTTTCTAGCTTTCTTGGTGGCAGAATGGAGAACACAGCCTTTTCTTCAGTCTCCATGACAGTGTGCTAACCTTGGGCTTGGGGGAGACAAAATTGAAATGCACCATTTTGATAAGTTAAAATATCAAGCCCATCTAGACAAGATGTGTTTTTATTTGATCTCCTGTAGTATTTGGAAGGGGAATGCATGAAGTGTTTGTAGGAGTAGAGGTGAGAGGAATGGAAGTGTTTGATGGGCATGCAGAGCTACATGCATGAATGTCTTCCTAGAGCCATGGTACAGTGCACTAGCATCACCCTTAGTTGATAAGAACAAACTACATGTCATGTGGATTTTAAACAGCAGCTTCTTGCACACCTCAACTGATACAGTAGGTTGCTGCTTCTCAAGGGAAAGGTGGGGTTTGTTGTTTGGGTTTTGGTTTTGTTTTTCTTGGTTTATTAGGTTTTTTTTTCCTCCTCTCACTACTTCTGTGCAGACCCATGGGCCTCCTCTGTCTTGCTGGCTCTTGGGTTTGTCAGCAGTCAGAGACTGCTGCTTTTACCTCTTCTCCAACTATTCTGCAGCACAGCTTTAATTCCCAACCCTATCTCTGTTCCCACAGAAATTAATGAGGATTGTTGTAGATTGAAACAGAGAATGTGGGGCTACAGCTCATAAACAAACAGCAGAGAGCAAGCCTTTTAAAGGGCTGAGAGCTTGAAAATGGGGAGATTAAAAAGGTATTTAGGTCAAGGTGAGGTCCCAGTGTTTAGCTGGGGGTGGTATGTATTTGTGTGGAACCTGGTCTCAAAGCAGTGGTATCTTGTCCCTGACTTTCAACAAAATTGTTTGTTCCTGTACTTCAGATGTGCCCTGTTCTTGCTTCCTTCCCTTCAACACTTGCACTCATTTTGTGTCTCTATATTGTTGAAATTGAAGCAGAATTTGCAGTGTATGTGTAACTTAGCACTGAGAGAAGGAACGTAAACTATTTCTACTTCACATGCTCACCTTTTCTAATATTTTTGTTCAATACTGTGTTTTTACTTCAGAGGCACTCTGAATTTTGAGGGAAGGCTTGATTGTGCAGTGTGTTTCAGTCTGTCCAACTAGGCAAAGTTGTAAGTTCATTATTGTTGCACTTTTATTACACAATAAATTCCTTGCAGATACTGTAATATATTTTAATATGCTTTGTAATCATTTTTAGAAAGCAGTGATAAAGAATTGCTGACTTAATAAACTAATATTGAAATACCTGAAACTTTCCTTTGTAAGCTTCTCTCTGGAAGTTAATCTTTCAGTGACAAGAATTTTGTAATCCTGCTATTTAAGGCTCATAGGCACAGTCACTATTTGGCAAGCTGCTTATTCTCCCTACCTTGGTTTATATATATACATTATAGGTTATAGCTATTTCTCTTCTGTGTCCATGAACTTATTACTAAAATTTGACTCAAGAATGAAATTTATATTTAAAAAAAAAATAAAAAATCAAAACACCAACACAACAACTACAAAAAACCCCACACCCTCTAGCACCTCTCTGTAATAAACTTATTGTATAACAGATTGTTGGTTAGGAGTGTCTTAATGTCTAAGTCTGGAAAGTCCAAGTGTGGAAGATAAATGAAAAGCTGCCCGTGTGGATTGGAAGCTTGAAATTTGAGCTGAGAAGCACTTAACCTCAGTGGGGGTAGTAACAGGGCAAGGGGAGGGTGCTTTTCAGGCTCTCCTCCTCCCAAGACTGGTGGCAAAGCTCCTCCTCTCTGAGGAATCAGCAAGACAGGGTCCATAATTATGGTGGAAGGGTAATTTTTTTCCTTGGTCCATCCAGGAAACTGCACACGTATTGTGCCCTTCCCCTGTATGTTGTTAGGATATAGATAACTGAGGAAATGGCTTTATTATTTT
>JANHGL010017512.1:16675-28050 GCA_024611195.1 Ceyx melanurus
TAATATTTAAATATTAAATTAATATCTAAATATATTTGACAGCAAGTCACTATTTTAAGCTTAAACTGTAGATAGATACTGCAAACAGAGATAGACATTCAGGAGTTATTAAAATTTTATACCCAATACTTGATTGCCTTGTGTCATCATAGTGAGCAAAGACAGTGTTTCACACGTAATTGTTTAGATAATAATTAACTTGCAATATGGAGAAATGCCTGCATCCAGGGACTACTCACCTGCTGCTCCTCTGCCTTTGATTTGATAGGAGCAAGGACATTTTTTGCAATACACACACAGCCTGACCAACCTGTACCAGATTTAAGCCAACACCTATAATCCTTCCTTTAGAAGAATGTAGCTAAAACTATATTAAAAAACCCTATATAAACTACAACTAAAAAAACTGCTAATTTTATATCCCTTTCCTCCTGTCATCATATTCCCATTTAATGATCAGTAAGAATTACATTCTATTAGTTGGCTGGTGAACACAAGTCCAGGAATTTGGAAGGAATATTTTAAGTAATACCTGTAACATATATATTCATTTTTGTATTCTTGGCTCTCTTATGTGACTCTAGACATTACATTTCTCTAGGCTATGTAGAAAGATACAGATCTTGTTGATCAAATTTTATCTGTACTGACTTTTGAGGGTTTTTTTCAATGTCTTACTATGTTTCTTCCCATCACTTTTGGTTGCTAAGTGAACTACACTTACTGGGAAGGAAAAGTCCATCAATAAACTTTGGAAGCATCTGGTGCTGCCAGTTTGATCCCAATTTGCTCTGCCACCAGCAGGTATCTGTGCACTTAAGGTTCCTCAAAGCAATGACTGGCAAATTCCAAACAATTCACAATTTCACCTTCTTGTTTGTGGTACCCAAATTTAAACACTTGGGAATTGTTCTGATATTTGTACCCTCTGCTGTGCTTCCATTTTCAGACTCCGTTGTCAGGTCTAATTTCCCAGGTGAGAATTCCTTTAGAAGATAGGGCTGTGTGTTCAGTTGAAGCCTTCAGTGCAGTTCTGAAAGATGCTCTTTACAAGATCTTCAGCATGATGGAGGATCGTTTTCACTGCTTTATAGCAATTTTGGTGACATTCATACATTGTTTGAGCATAAGAATTGGATAAGGCCTGAGAGAAACTTTACTCATCGTGTTCTGATAGGTTATTTCCTTCAGATCAGATGAAAAGTTCATAGGTAAATCATAAATACTTGGTCGTTCCTGAATTCAAAGGTTGCTTTGCATGAAAATAGCAAGCTGTACTTAGGAATAGGAGTGGATCTACAACTGAAAGTCATTCTCCAGAATGACCAACTGCTGAATGTCAGGAAGGAGTCCCCCCAAACCCAAGTAAGTTCACTTATTTTCATGTTTTTTCATCTTTTCTGTAATGTATCATTTTTAACCAGTTTGGCTCTTAGCAAACCCAGGGATCTTTTCTACTTTTTTTCTTTTTTCTACATTTTTTTTTCTTGTGCACCTAAATGAAATCAGTTTGGCTGTTGTTCAGGGTGGATGCAATTCTTGGATAACAATCCTTTTGAAAAAAGGAGCTCACAGATTTTCTGATAACAATTTGGTGAATTCAGAAATGGCATTATGATATGGGTTAATTATATGAATTATTCCATGGGAGTCAGTGATTCTCTTCATAACAGCAAGATCACTGCTGTTTCAGGTTTATAGTGTAAGCCAAATGACTCCAAAAGAGGTTTACAGTTGAGCTAAAATGCAGGGTTTTTTTGTGTCACAGACTCTAAAAGAAAGACTCCTTTTTTCTAAATTCCCCAAAGTTTAGCTTGGGTGCTGTGATGAATTACAAGCCTGATTTTTCATGGATGTGGATGAGGCAGATAAGTCTGTTGCAGCCTAGGGAAGAGGAATAATGCTTCCAGATTCCCAGTCTAAAACTTGTCCATGTGATTGATTATGGACCTCTGTCACCATCCTTACAGTGACAGATACGGGAAAGCTGAACCTGTGAAAGAACCAAGAGCTGGATCCATTTCCTTTCTAAGAAGTTATTTGATTTCTGATGGCAATATTGTGGTCTGGAAACCACAACAGCATTTCAACCAGTCCTCAGAGAACACAAGACACTTCCAAGCACTTGATTAGATGTTATTTGAAGATCCCTCTTTCTGAGAGGGTCTAAGATCAGTTTTTTGTCATGTGCATCCAGCACACCCAAGGAAGCTATTGATGGCTTTCTGATCATGGGATCAAGTAACTGAGGAGAGAGTAAAGGGAAACATAACTGCATAGCTACATATCCCATTTTCTACCTGAAACTAGAAATGTGTTTTAAAAGGGAGAACTCAAGTAAAAAAATGAAGATGCATGAAATTAAAATGCAAAGTACAAGCAAAAGGAAATTAAGGTGTTATAATTGGTATGGTAATGAATCTTGTGGGGGCTGGATTCCCTACATACACTGGGCACATACATGGCATACTGCTTTTGGAGCTGGCCAGGAAGATATCTTCAGCACGGAGCACCTCACTGGAGTTTCCTGACTTCCTAGGTGACCATGGATACAGAATTTGAGAAAGATCATATCAAAAAGCTCCAGGAGCAGCGTATGTCCATGCAAAAGAAAACCTTCACCAACTGGATGAACAATGTCTTCTTCAACAATCATGTAGGTAGCTCCTTCAGTCTGGGGAATTATTTTTTTTCCTGTGTTTTTTGGTTTGTTGTGGTTTTGGTTTCTTTTGTGTTTTGGGTGGGGTTTTGTTGGTGGGGTTTTATGGTGGGTTTTTTTTTTTGGTTGGTTTAGGATGTTTTAATTTTGTTTGTTTGTTTCACTGTGTATTCTACTTTGCTGTTATTTTTTACATTTTTTCCCGGGTGTTGGTTACACATATACCAAGCAAGAAAGGCTTTGACTAATCAGAATGCTCCAACCTCTGTCTTTTTTCTTGCATTGACCACATTACCACTCTTCCGTGAAATCAGGGTTCACTTTTGTAAACTATATAAGCCTGTCATATTGTGATGTCCACTGTATCTTGGTGAGCAGCTCACATGAAGATCTTTATTTACTCTTCTTCAAGCAAAGTATCTGCAGGTGTCTGGATTTCCTCTAACAATGCTCAAATTTTAGTGCCTGGCCAAATTGTAAGTCTTCCTGCTTTACCCGATCAGCCCAGCTTGAGTTGATGCTCAGTGTCTCTGAAAATGCTGCCTTAAGTCTAGCAATTTCAGACATAACTCCATGCAAGCCTAGACACATTTGTTTTTAGTGATGTTTCAGACTTAGAAAAAAGTTACAGAGCTAGTGTACAGTTGATTTGAGTGTGCAAGGCAACTTCAACATATTCAAAAAGTCTCTGGACTTTCTAGTCTGTAGTTGATATTAATGAAAACAGACACAGAGAAGGAGCATGCCTCTTGATTTCATTCTAGTACATCACTGTTAATGTCATGATTCAGTACTAGATGTGGGTTGTTTCAGTAGTAATATTTTAAGTTGTTAATTGATGAAAAGAAAGCCTCAGAACATAAACTTTAAGACTTATTTTTATTATTGTGAGAGAAGAACTGCAAAACACATTTTGTCACCTGCAGAAAGTTGTGGTTTTATGGTGTAGGAAGCTATTTCTGTTTAGCTATAGGTAAATATATGTACTTTATCATTTTTAAAGGACCTTCGAGCTCAAAGATTAAAATGTCAGTCTTAACTTCCTACATGGTACTTGCTCATGCATCATAAAAGAATGGGGAAAAAAACCTGTGAGAGCTTTCCATGCCATATATGGTAAGAAATGGTGCAGAGACTGACTGATAGGTTATCTAGGTCGTCTCAGCAATGTACTCTCAGCTTTTCAGCACACTCATTAATGTGATTGGATCATGCTACAGAACACTGCAGTATTCACTAAGCACTAAGTGCAGCACTAAGCACTGCACTATTCACTATTATAGCACTAAGGATGCTATTGGATTGAATTTGTGAAACAATCTGGGACTGATATATTTGAGTAGAATGATACAACAAAACTATTCAAAACTCTTGCTGGGCAAGGCATAAAGCAGATTGTGTCTACAAATTTAAATGGAACTACTCTTCATTTATAAAAGTGTCATATGCAAAAAAAAAAAGAAATATATTTGGCAACTGAACTGGAAGTATTTCCTGGAAATAATCTGAGAAAGTTGTCAATTCTTGTTCCACACACAGTACAGACAAAGTCTTTCTTGCTTTTACATTACCAGTGTTTTCTTCCTTCTCTCAAGATATGGTAAAGTGATTAATAATTAGTCAGGAATGAAAAAGCACATCTGTTACTCATCCTTTTTCCTCGACTACATGTAACTATTATCTGAATTTTAAAATTAAACTTAAACTTAAAATTAAATTAAACTTTAATTAAATTTAATTTAATTAAAATTAAAATTAACTTCAGAACTGTGATGGGTTTTTTTCTGAAGACAAAAAGATTATTTACTGTAATTTCAGAATCATGGTAAAATATTATTGGGTGTTTGGTATGGTTTTAATGTCCCTTCTTGGTGGTTAGTGGCATAAGGCCAAAAGGAAACATCCAAGGCAAATTCTTTTTAGGTCAGAGTACACACCACGTTGTGTTCTATCACCTAAGCACTGAGTGACATCACTACTGGCAGCAATGAAATATTTGTAAAGATCTTAATCTTTTGCTTAGTGTGAAACTCCTGTTGAAAAAATAGAAACTTTGGGTGGTAGCACAGGTCTAAGTAGGATATGGCAGAATTTGTTGAGGCTGTGGAGTAAAAAACAAGTTATTGAATGGAATTATCAACTTATTTTTAAAAGAAAATGATCAGAATAAGAAGTTAGATTAATTTGAATTGAAATTAAAAAAATATCTGCGCTTCTCAATTTTTTGATTTTGAAAATGCTGATAATTAAAAAAAAATCTTTTTCAGAATCTCCTGATTTTTTCTTTATTTGCTCGGATGTGGATTGGTTTATGTTTATTTTGGTGGGGTTTTTTTGTTTTGTTTTTTCACTTCACCTTAACTTTCATAAGTAATGTTAGTCCTCCTGCAAACCCTTTTTTTTTTTTTTTTTTTTGTGAATTAAGTTTAATCACTTTTCACATATAGGCGTTGACACAAATCTCAGTGAAACATCAAGAAGCTGTTGTTTCTTTAATATTAGAAGTAAAGGGTTCTGTGGGCCAAATGTTCAGCCTGAGTCTGTGTTGCCTGACTGGTCTCTGCAGGTGAAGATTGAGATAGAAGATATTTACATGGACTTGAAGGATGGCATCTCTCTTATGAGACTCTTGGAGCTACTCTCTGGAGAGGCTTTGCCCAAACCAAACCAGGGAAAGATGAGAGTGCATTTTCTAGAGAACAACAGCAAAGCCATCACATTTCTGAAATCCAAGGTAAGTTAATATTGATACTAAACATCACAATAGCTTATGTAAGTTGCTAATTACAGCATCGCGTTCATTATTCTTCAACCTAAACAACCTATGATGCTATTCTATTATTATAATTCCTCCATTAATACACTACAGCAAGATATTCTTAGAAGAGAGGCCAGGGTTTTTATTAAAAGAAAATATTGTTATTTGAGTAACAATGTCTTATTTACATCTAATGTTCCCCTAAAACAAGTCGCACCTAAATGAAAACATATGGCATTTCTGTATCTTTCTAAATGGTTTGTTTTCCCAGATGTTGAGGGAGAGTAATCATCATCAGGAAAAGGTGAAGCTACCTGATATAAAAATGGAGATTTTAGAGCTCTCACTCTAACAGTTTCAGCAAGTAATTGCAATGGTTTTATTTATTCTGGTTGTACATCCTCATTTCAGCAACGAGTTAGTAGGACTTCTTTTCTTTTTTTTTTTTTTCTGAACAAACGGGTTACTGCAGAACTGTCTGGAAAATCATCACACAAAACTCTGTGCTATGAATTCCAAAGGAGCAGAGGGATTTCATAGCAGTAGATAGGAGAAAGTATATAATGTCTGGATTTTTTGCTAATACAAACCAAATGCAGTACAGCATGGGTCTCCAGCTAACACATGCCTGCTAAAGACACACACTGTATATAATAATAATAGCCTGAATGCTCTCTTCAATAACAACTTGTTACACACGTATCTCCTTCTAGACATTAGTACTTTTATGCTAAACAGGTGATGTTTTATTAGCAGGTACAGGTAAAAGTGATTGGTCCCGAGAACGTCGTAGATGGTGACAGAACCTTAATCCTGGGACTTATCTGGATCATCATACTTCGATTTCAGATTTCATCTATCAAACTTGATAAGGTAAAACAGTGCCTTTTGTCTTTTTGCCTAAAATTGAACAACAATGTGAATCAGTAAACGTTGAAACAGCAGAATAACAGCCACAGAAAAAGCAGCAGTTCGAACTGACGACCGCCTTTCCCGCCGATGCCCAGCAGGGGCCGCCGCGAAAGCCGTTTCGAGCGGGAAAATGGCTGTGGGCCTCCGGGCTGGAGCTGGGTGGGGGGAAGGCGAGCGAGGTTTGAATCTCGGCTCAGGTCCGCTGGGCATGGAAGAAAAAAGGATTCCAGGGGAGCAAAATGTCAGACGAGCCCAAAACACAGCTGGCAGGGGGATACTGCGAAGAAAACCACGGCGATGGGCTAATCGGAGATTATCCATTCAGAGAAACTGCCGGACAGACCGACCCCAGATGCCGAGAGATCTCCAAGCAGCCGCCACCGCGCCTCGGGAAACCCTTTCCCTTCCATTCCTGTCCGCCTTTCAGTCTGGGCTGCCTCCGACCCCAGCCACACGTCCCCCAGCCCTTTTTTTCCAGGGCCAGGGAAAGAGAAAAGTGTTTTTTTTCAAGGGAACTCGCTACCCCTTGACGCCCAGTTACTCAGCCAGCAATTTCTAAAAACAATTAAATCTGTTTTATAGTTTCTCCAAGAGACAGAAAACAGTAACTTGGAGATAGATTAGATTTTCATGTTCCTCACTCTCTTCCAGAAACTTTTGACTGGCTTTTGACTCCAGAAAGAATTTATCTGACAACAGTTCTCTTTCTCTAGAGAAAAAAAATATTTTAACATTATTTGACGCATTTTCTAAGTACATAAAACATAAGATCCTATGAAGATATTATGAAATCTGACTTGTTGATTTCTAACATTAGACCTGGGTATATTTTGTTTCTGAGTTACAGTTCACAGCAAAGGAAGCAAATAAACTGAGCTTTGCTATCTACTTGCTTTCTACAAACAATGGAGAACAGAACATTTTAAACCTTTTTTTAACACCTGTAGTTTGTGTTACAATTTCTGAGTTTACCCAGTTCACTTTTAATTTAATTGACAACCTCTAATTTTATGTTAAATCATTCTACTTTTGTGGCATATACAGTCTATAGGTGATGACTTTGAGGGGATTTGTGAATAAAACAGAGGTAACACAAAGTGATCTTTGGGAACAGAAGCATAAACCTTCTTATGCGACTTCAACTTATTGCTCATGCTGATTTTTCTTTGCTCTGTTCACAGGAAGAATTTGGAGGCAGAGCTGATGTTTTCTTTGCCAATGAAGCCTTACTGCTCTGGTGCCAACATAAAACTGCCAGCTATTCCAATGTGAATGTGAAGGACTTCTCCAAAAGCTGGAGTGATGGACTGGCCTTCAATGCCCTCATACATGCTCACAGGTAAGATCTGATTGATCATTTCAGGAGGAGTTACTCATTGCTGTCTCTATCTCTGGCACAAGTAGTTCCAGGACCTAAATTACAAGCATTGTAATGGTTCAATTGTAACTGAGTAAGCATCCTCTCAGAAAACATTCCAAGGCAGGAGAGAGAAGCCACCTGGGAGAACCTTGAATGTTTCCTCTCACATTAGCAATTCTGCTACATCTTTTGGCAAGATACCACAGTGGGATTCTGTACCTTCCCATTTTCTTCTCATTTTCTTTCTGTTGTGTAGGCAATGGCTGATGCTCTTGAATGAAGCTCAGGGTCAGAGTAATTGCAGTGTTAATGTCACATTCCTTAGTCTAATAAACAGTTTATACTTTATGATCTGAAAGAATTTATGACAAACATAAATATTTCTTCCCCTCCACACCCTCTTCTTCTCCAGGCCTGATCTTATCCACTATAGCTCACTGAGAAAGGATCAGCCCATCAAAAACCTGAACAATGCCTTCAGTGTTGCTGAGAAAGAGCTGGGAATCAGCAAACTGCTTGATGCTGAGGATGTGGCAGTACCCTACCCAGATGAACGATCTGTCATTACCTATGTGTCTCTCTACTACCACTACTTCTCCAAACTGAAACAAGGCCAGACAATACAGAAAAGACTTAACAAGGTAAGTGCATTGCCATCTTCAGAAGAGTGAAAATGTAAAGCTAAACTGATGTTGGAAATGTGGAGTGTTTGTGCAAACTCTTCTTCAGGATCATTTGAAGTGAATCAAATAGCACAGCCATTTGAAAGACCTTTTATCATCACTTGAGTATTATTTCTTGTGAAAATCCTGAAAACTGAGGGAGTGCAAAAGAAGGGGAAAAAAAACCTCTGTGTGTAAGGAGTAATATGTTTCAATTTATACATAGCTTCTGTCTCACATATGATCATGAGTTAATATTAAAATCTACTTATATCCTTTTGATGGATAACTGAAGAAATTTTATAGCTGTTCCCCTGAAGACCACTTCCCTTAGAGAGAATTTCTTTTCTACCTTCAGAATAAACTATTCAGCTTTTGTCAAAGACACAAAACAATCTGCAGAAAATCTACACACCCAGGATGAGTCCTGTGTGAACATTTGGACTCTTGGGACTGTCTGTGTGGTTGAGAGGGGGAATATATTGCTTAATGGGAGGCACAAAAAAACAAACTAAGAATTCCACCACTTCACTTGGTAGTGACAAGGTAAAAAGTTTTTCCAAAGCTTAGATTTGGGGGGGGGGGGGGAAAGAGAGTATTTCTTACTCTGTCTTTTTTTTTTTTTTTTTTCAGTTCCTGTTGTGCTCCACTGTTACATTTCCATTTTGTACAGGTGCATTTATTCTTTCTTTTCTGTCTGTCTTTCCACTTAACTGCTTCTTTTTCCCTCTTTGCCTCCTTCCCTCTTTTGCTCCTGTCTTCCTACGTTTCTGACACACTCAAACATTCAGAAGGAGGACAAAACAGATGTTAATCTCTTGTCCTTAGTCCCCTCAAATAGGCAGCTCAGAATTTACTAATAGGATTGGAGAGGGAAGCCTGCATGTGTCAAGGAAGCATTTGAGTTCAGACTAAGTGTATGACCAGGGTGGCAGAGAGAATCAGCACAGGGAGGTAAATCTCCTTCTCCCATCCTGTGTGAGGTGACCATGCATTTGCTAGGGTCTTTCAGCAAAAACTGGGTACAATGGCAGAAAAAAAAAAAGAAGGGAGCCCTGATGTCATGGGTTGCTTTTCCTGCACTAGAGGTTGGTACTTTTTTACTCCTCTTCCAACACTGTGACACTTCCAACATTGGCAAGTGCACTTTCTGGCAGGTAAAAGCAGATTACCACTTGCAGGGACTGGATCTTTGCTTAGTGCCATCTCCTTTACTAATCTGCCTGGTTGGAGGGCTCAAGGGAATGACAGAGGCAGACAACATTGTTCAGAAAGGGAAAAAAAAAAGTAAAAAGACAAAGACAAAAAAAAAAAGTTAAAATTGAAAGAAAAGATTATTTTATTCTAACAGGTTTTAGTTCATCATGGATTTTATTCTAAATATTTGCTCCACTGTTTAGCTGAACATAAAATAAAGGCAGTTCAGATCACAGATGAAACAGATAAAAACCCTGGACTTGGAATATGAGTTTTTAATCAGAGCTAACCTCCTTACCAAACCCTCTTTGGCTACAAGACAGTCTCAAATTATATAAACAGCTCCACCAGAGGAGAGTGAAAAGGTGCTGTCTGGCCACAGTCTGCTGTGAGCATTTTGGAAAACCAGCATCTTGCCAGATGGTCTAACAGCCTAAGGTGGTGAAGCTAAAAGGGTGTAATTTTATATTAGATGAGATAAACCAGAAAAACAATCTCATTTGTTTTTTGTTTGGTCGGATGCTTTTGTTTGTTTGTTTGTTTTATTGTGAAATATAAAAATCTGAAATCTTAGTTTAAGATTCTTCTTTCTAAGCAGCCCACACAGGAACTGCTGATAGTTTCCACATGCATGCTAATTATTCCAGAATTAACTTTTCTTAAACAAGAACTGAAATGAGACATTAAACAGTATTTCTTTATCTGTGTTTTATCAAAGGTTATTCTAGTATTTCACCTGGCTTCAGATGTGACAGCTATCATCACATCAATACAAAAATGTGAAGACTGTGGCAACCTGCTTGTTAAATATGGTTTTCCTGATGTATATTTAACTGTTTGAAACCTAAACTTGGTTGATGAAGATGTTCATGTTTATGTTCACTCACCTTGCTTCCTTCTGCTTCTTAAATGGCTTGCAACTTATATTCCCATCACAGATTGTGTTCCTCCTGAAGGACATAGATGACTTGAAGCTTCTCTATGAGCAGATGGTCTCTGACCTCCTGAACTGGATGAAACAGAAGGTGATGGAACTGGATGACCGGCATTTCCCCAACTCTCTCCAGGAAATGTGGCTGCTCATGGCCAACTTCAAGACCTTCCGCACTGTGGAGAAACCCCCAAAATATCAAGAGAAGGGCATGATTGAAGCTCATCTCTTCAACATCAGAACCAAGCAGAGAGCCAACAACCAACGGCCATACTTGCCCCCGGAGGGGAGAACTCTCCAGGATGTGGAAAAGCACTGGGTTATCCTGGAAAAGTCAGAGCACAACCGGGGAAAAGCCCTGCAGAATGAGCTGATGAGGCTAGAAAGGCTGGAACAGCTAGTTCAGAGGTTCTTGAAGAAGGCAGCCCTCCGTGAGTCCTACTTGGAGGACATGAGGAAAGTAATTGGGAAGCAGGACTTCTGGCCAGAGAGTGCAGACAGGATGGAGGCTGCCAACAAGAAGCTGGAAGCCATTGCAGCAGATGTACTCCCCAGGAGGGAACGCTTCACAGCTTTGGACAAAATGGCCTCGGACATCAGTCGGGAGAACTATCATGGCAAAGATCAAATCATGGAGAAGTGAGTAGTGATTGTGAGAATGCTGAATGGTGGAAGTTGAAATGAGTTTAAATTCTGTGGTATGGTAGAATAAAATTAATTGTAGCTATGGATTGTAACTCTGTTCCTCATGAGAGAGAACTAGCAGGAATTCCTTCTTGCCTCTGAATTGTTTCAGCCAATATGACAAATGCTTCATGTTCATGTATAAAATATTTTTTTTTCTTGAATTTTCAAACTCACAGACTTATTTCTGGTGAAAATTTTAAAATATTTTG
>JANHGL010017513.1:0-25716 GCA_024611195.1 Ceyx melanurus
ATACTATTTATTTATCTGTGAATTATTAGTACTCCATTATTTCCTTGTAGTACATAAATCAGTGTGATTAGGCAAATATTCTGCTATATACTCATTATTAATTGTCTGCTTAATCATTTGGCATAGAGTTCAGTGTTTTGCTCAGAAATTGCCCTAGTTTTTTATTGATTTATATTAATAAACAGTTATAATAATGTCTTATACTGTCTAGAAATTGAAGTTCTTTCATTATTTTGAGGGGAATAAGTCTTTCCCCCAATGTATTAGCAATAGAAATGAATTCACTTCCTATAAAGTGCAAGTGCTATTTCTCTGTCTGCTTGACCTACCATTAGCTTACTTAGTATTTGACAAAATTACTTCTTACAATTTCAAGTGCATATGGTTTTTTTCTTTTGATGCTTCCAGGAATTAGTGTGGAATTTCTCTGCTCTCCTCGATCAGATGTAGCAATGGAGAACATTATTGCCTGCTTACGTGCCCTGCAGGCACTCTTCGATGTTCCCTGGCCGAGGTCTAAAATAGGTGGTGATCAGGTAATGTCTTAATTAACAAATGTCCCCCATAATTAAGGCATAACTTTAGTTTGAAGAGTTAGTTTGAACAGTATCTCTACTCCCTATTGCATATCCAGGAATTTTTAAAACATAAGCAGTAGGTGAGTGATATGCTCTAGCAAAATCCAAAGCTGTAGAGGGGGGAGAGAAAAAGAGCTCAACATGGAACTTGTCAGTAGACAGTGATGGGCAGAGAACTTGAGGACCATGTATTAGGAAGGGGTAATTAGATGAATAGGAGAGCCTGATAAAGACAGAATTCCAGAATAAAAAATCCCTTATTCTGTCACAGGACAGTTCAATTAATTCTGTTGTAAATATTGAAGATAGTTGTAAAAGTCTTTCCTTTTCTTACATCAATGTTGTAAAAATTGAAGATGATAAAAGTAAACTGGACAAAAGCAGTGTTATTAAAAACAAAAAAGGGGGGGAAAAAACGGAAAAAAAACCCCAAGCCAACCAAACAAGCAAACCCCAAGAAACCACACACACCCCAGTGATCCTAAAAAGTAGTAGTAACTTCTAAATTCTTTTTTTTTTTTCTTTAAATTAAACCCTATACCATCTTGTGTGCCATGCATTTGTCTAACAGCAAAAGTGATAAAGCCTGTGGACGTGCCCAAGTTCTGCTGACTATTGGTGCTCTCTCCAAGAAAATGCGTATACTGTAGGAGGGATACAAAGTAGTATCCCCACCTTCAGGAATTAAAGAGCCACTCAGGTGGCTTTTTTAGTAGTTTTAAGTGCCTTGTCTCTAAATTATTGTGATTACTGTTTTGTTGGGAGAATTGAGCATGACTGCTGCTACTGGGAGCTATGAGACAGATGTTGAAGAAACTGCCAACTCCTGTGGCTGTATCAGTTATACTGTATTCCTTAGTGAGATTAACAAGAGTAATACTGCCGGCTTTAACAAGTATTAACAAGTTTATAACATTCCTGTATTACATTGGGGATATATGAAGCATTTTTTCTTACTGTAGGAGTTGGGTGTAGAGCTGCTGAATGTTTTGCACCGGCTGATACTGACGAGAGAATCTCCTGCTATTCAGCTTGCTGCTCTGGAAGTGGTTCGGCTGGTTCTTTTTGCAGCTCAGGAACATGTGAAGGAAAAGCGAAGAAGTGCAGAAGGTACAGTGACATATGAGGTGCTGAATACATATTATCAGGGCTAAAGCAATTCTTTCTTGGAAAACTGGATTCTTGAAAGTGATATTCCAAGATGCATCTTAATTGAAATGTTTCCCAGTTGGTGACTAATACTGGATTACTTAAGTCAGCCCAAGTGGCTGACATAAGAAAGTGGGGTAGTATGTTAGATAGCAGGTGGGTTTGGTGGTGACTAGAGGGCATGAAGTGAGGAGGAAAACTGGAGAAACTGCAGTTGGGATAGTCGTGTGGTGTCAGGGAGGGAGGAGTCTTAGTAAAAAGCTGAAATCAGCTGCAGTAGGGCAAGAGAGACTCCACACACACACAGCTGATACAAGGCAGACTCCACTAGTTACTCTAACTTCCTGAAGTTCATTTTCTAAACAAAAAATCCTGAGAGAATAATCAGTTCATGGAGACACTTAAGACCTGCCTGGATGTGTTCCTGGGTGACTTGGTCTAGGTGATCCTGCTCTGGCAGGGGGGTTGGACTAGATGATCTTCTAGGTCCCTTCCAACCCCTAACATCTGTGAATCTGTAAATTGTCATGGTGCCTCAAGGTGGTGTATGTCTAAATCTATTACATGCCCTTTTGCCTTTTGACAATCAGTGCATAGTTTGCTTATTCAGAAGATTGGATGTTTGCTAGTAGAACTTGTGACTACATATGCATGCACATATGTGTGTATCAAGATTATCACTGGGTGATGAAACAGTTGTAAGAAGTAAACTTTCTGGAAGCAAAGTACAGCCTGCATATTTCTACTATATTCCTCCTTTTTCTTCTAGTTGATGATGGTGCTGCAGAAAAGGAAACATTACCAGAATTTGGAGAAGGCAAAGATACAGGAGGACTGGTGCCTGGGAAGTCATTAGTCTTTGCAACACTGGAGTTGTGTGTTTGTATTCTTGTCAGACAGCTTCCCCAGCTCAACCCTAAATTAACTTGTAGCCCTGCAGTTCAATCTGGAAACCATCTGTTATTGTCAGAAGATGGAAATAGGCTGGTAGCAGCAGCATTAGGTATTCTCTCTGATGTTCCTGCAATCTGCTCTCCTGAAGGTATGCTGCTTCATCACAAGACAAGATTAATGAAAGAGTACTGAGCTCTTCTGAGCCCCCTTGTTATTACCTAATTTTCTCAGCTGGATAAATCTGGCAGCAGGTTTTGTTGATTTGCTTGTGACAATTTCCAGTTCTAATTAATTTTTTGACTGTCAGATTACAAGATACAAAACTGAAGTGATTAAAGTAGTTTTTCTTTTCCTCCCATGTGTAGCAGTGCAATTAATAGGTCCATTTTGTACAGGGAAGTAGCCAGTAGCTACATGGTTATGGTCTACTTGAATTGTCTATTCTGGCATTTATAATGCAGACATAAAAGGAAATGTATCAAAACTCGGAAGAGAAATGTATTAAGTTACTTTTCACTTAAAGTCATCATCTGAACAGTAGGAAACCACTGTAGGGAGCTATGGTTTATTTTTCAGATTAGTTGACTTGTACCCATGATTCATTCATGTTCACTCCAAACTTTAAGTTCGTTCCCCCCTGCCACCCTCTAATATCATATACATAAGATCTTTCAGTACTGTTACAGCCACACCTATAAACCATTTTTTCCCTGTGTCTCAGTTCCCACCTTAGGGATCTGTCTTACACCTTATGGGTTTTTTTTAGTGTTTGGTTTTTTTTGATGTTGTTGTTTTGTTTGGGTTTTTTTGCATTTACCAGCCCTAGAAATTACTTTTTTCTGAACTTGTTCTCTGTTACAAGATTCAACAAGGGGTAGTAGGCAGCTCTTGCTGTCATTGTATGAAGATATGACTTCTCTTTTCTATCTGAAGCTTATTATTTATCAGTTCAAAGAAAAAGAAACCCAGACGTAGCATCACTTGGATCTGAGGGCAACTGTCTCGTATGTAATTTTTCTTTTCTCCCTGTAGTTCTTTGTCTTTAGCTGTTCAAGTAATTGAAATGTTTACACTAGAAAAAAATAAGGCCTCAAAAATATTAAAAAATGGAACACCTCTGCTGTGAAGGAAGACTTAGAGAGTTGGGGTTTTTCAGCCTGGAAAAGAGAAGGTTCCAGGGAACCGTTTTTGTGGCCTAACAGTACTTAAAGGGAGCCTAGAAGAAAGATGGGAACAGTCTTTTTAGCAGGGCCTGTTGCAACAGGACAAGGAGTGATGGTTTTACACTAAAATAGGATAGATTTAGACTAGATAGGAGGAGGACATTTGTTACAGTGAGGGTGGAGGAATGCTGGAGCAGGTTGCCCAGAAAGGTGGTGGAAGCCCCATACCTGGAAGCATTCAAGAACAGGTTGGATGGGCCTCCAAGTGATCTGGTCTTGTTGAAGATGTCCCTGCTTACTGTACGGGGGTTGGACTAGATGACCCTTAAAGACTATCTTTCCAACCTAAAACATTCTGTGATCCTATGTTGAACTCTTAAAGACATAAGCATTTTGCTGATGAGGGAAAGACATAAGCATATTATTCCATATGATTAACTCTGATTTGTTGAATCAGAACTTAAGATAGGAGCAACATAAAAATATGCATGTTTTACATTGTCTCAAGTATGTTCAGAATTCTGTAGTGCAATTAGATTAAAACACAAAAGAATATGCAAAACTACTATGGCAAGTTATTCATGTGGTTTTGTTTGGGTTTGGTTTTTTTTGTTTTTTAATAGTTTCTCATTCTGATAGGTCAGTCATCAGGGCTGATTCTCAGGGAGAGATGAAGATCTGTTCAGTAGGCTATGGGACAATCTGCTTGTCTCCTTAGAGCCTCTCTTTTCCAAAATATTTGTTAGAGTTTTTAATTATAATTGAAATATAATAAATTATAATAAATATTTTTAGTCTGAGATCCTCTTCTTATTAAATTCTTGACTTCATTGATTTCCTGAAGCAAGTACATCTTTGGCTAACTACATATTATGTAGGAGAAATAGTTCCTCTTACCACTTTTGAAATTACCCTGTTTTATTTCCTTCACCATATTGTCTTCAATGCAAAATATGCTTAGATGCTCATAATTTGTTTTCTGCTATTCAGTGGTTTGTATACTTCCACAGCTTCTCAGTGGTTCTGGTCTTTCTGGTCTTACTTTTCTATGAACGTGACAATTCCACGCTCCCTATAATAAAATTATCAAGGGAAAGTTATACAATGCTAATCTAAAAGCAGAAAAGTTTTAACTTCACAAGTAGCCTCTTGACTCTGTTTTCTATAGCAAGTCACGTGATATTTTGGATCTTTCTTCAAATTACCAGTGTCTCCATTCACCTAAGTCTTTAACAATAATAAATTATAAGTAAAAAAGATAATAAAAGTAAACACTTTATATGTGTGTGTATATATATATATATATATGCATATATACAAAAGGTACCTGAATTTTTAAAATTCCTTTAAATTAATATGAAATAAATTTGCTTTGGCTTACAGGAAGTATTTCAGTTCTTCCTACTATCTTATACCTAATTATTGGAGTACTTAAAGAAACTGCTGTGAAACTGGGAGATGGGCAGTTACCTTTGACAGTTGCTGCATCTCTACAAGCTCTTAAAGGACTGCTGGCCTCTCCAATGGCTCGAGCAGAGAAGAGTCGGACTGCTTGGACTGATCTTCTTCGTAGTGCTTTGGTCACAGTGCTTGACTGTTGGGATCAAGGTAAGCACAAATTTAGGGTTTAAAAAATATGTGTGTTTGAAAAACAATACAAAATGTTTAGGTCAAAGGTGGTTTGCTTTTGTTTAAATGAAGTTTGTTCACATCTTAAAAAACAAAAGGACTAATATCTTAGAGGAGAATGAGTTGGCTATGAAGTCCCATTGAAACTATACTGCAGTCTTGCCCCATCTGAGAAAGCATAATCTAACTGTGGGATTGGAGGTTTACCCCTGTGTTGTGTAGTACCACAATGTACTTACATGGTACAGCAAAATAAATAGTTGTTAAGGCTTTAGTGCACAGCTGAGCATATACAAAAGATCTGCACTGTGTGCAGGTTCTCCACAAAGAATTAGTGTCTGTAATGAAGCACCAGGGTATTAAAACAGAACGGGGGGGGGGAAAAATAAATTGTCTTTTCTGTCTGCTGCTTTAGCTTTGCAAGTTTGTACTATTTTTATACATTTAATCTCTTAAGTTGCAATTGGTTGTTGGAACCTTTGTTTATAGTTCTGGGGGTTTTTTTTAAGCTATAGCAAAAGAATATATGTTCTTAATGCAATGTAATTATTCTCATAATAAGTTGTAACCTAATACATTGTAACATCTCTTCAAAAATATTGTACTTTATACAGAGGAACAATGGAATAGGAGTATGCTGTTATTTCTAAATATGCATATAACCACCTCTGTGTTACCTTTTTTAGCCCTTGACTTTTATTACAGTAAAAGTCCCTATCAGTGCATCAGAGTATGTAATGTAGTTGAAAAAACAGATTCCTGAAAAAATGGAGACATAGATATTTCCATTCCACCTCCTTGTAACACCTGAATTTATAGAATTCCTTTTTAATGCAAATCTAACAACAGACTGCTTACTTTATTGACAGCAGATGAAGAACTTGATGAAGTTAGTCTGCTTACTGCTGTTACAATATTTGTTATGTCTACCAGTCCAGAAGTTACTACCATAGAGTGCCTTCAGAAGTCTTGTATTGAGAAGTTTAAAGTAACACTTGACTCAAAAGATCCTCTGGTAAGTACTGATGAAGTTATAAGAATGTCAGTACCATATTAAATGTGGTTAAGTTTACTGGAGTTTATGCATTGATAAGTACACAATGCAGTTGTGTAGTTTTTGAGGCACCTGTTTCATTTCATTTGTTTGTTTTATCTTCAGCACTCAGATACTGTCTTTTGTGCAGGAAATCCCTCAGCCACAGTGTTTGTGAGGTGGAACAAGTACAGCTACAAAAGTTTTACTGTCCCATAAGCATCAATGCCTGGTCACTGCTGGTGGCAGCATATTAAACTAGATTAATGCTTTGTTATGACTTAGTTTAAATATTTTCTATATCTTCTTTGGATTGTAAAATGCTACAGTTCATCTGTTGCTATTCTACATCTAAAAAAATCCCATGTATCAGGAAAAAATACTGTTATTTATTACCATTGCAAATACAAATGGCTTTTCTAGGAGTTAGGACTTCCTCACTCTGAAATTCCAGCTCTGAAAATAACATGCATTAGATTTCTTGTTTGACTGTGAGAATTCAATGCAAACTCATTTTCTTGCATCTGTCTGTATATACTCATCAAGTCATATATTTATTTACTAACAAGAAATTAAACAAAAGCACTTTTACTTGAGAAACAGCTGTAAGAAAGTGAATATATATGGATACATTTCTAGTATTACAAACATTGGTTTCCACTGATAGGAAACTGAGCATGCCAAATACGACTGCAAGAAAATGGTAGTATGCATTTGAAAACTTTACTCGAGTGTTTAGGCATCGAGCCTTTCAGAAATTATGTAGGAACTTGACAGTTTCAGACCTACTGACTTCCAATGATGTGCACCATTTGTGGCTTTTTTTAACTGTGCCTACAGTTTAATAGAGGTAATGCTTACTTTTTAAGCACTTATGTTCAGTCAGATATATTTTTGCAAAAAAAGAGTATATTTTCAAAACAGTCATGTGACATAATTATCACACAATATTTTTTCCTTAACTCAAGAATGTTGGAATGTTTGGAAATACTGGAAGCGGGGAGCATGAGCTAGTTTCTTTTAATAATTTGATTACAAGTTATAATGCTCCTACAAAGTGTTATGCCTTAGCAGCCTGCAATATGATGAATTTTCAAGCTGAGGCACTTTTTTCCTGCTCCCTAAGTTTTTTTGTGACAATATTATGAAGTTAAAAGAAATTATAAGTTATAGAGAAGTCTGACGTATCTTTAACACTTTGTAACTGCAAATTTGATTTTCCCTTTAGGTGCAGTATAAGTGCTACCAGCTGCTGCACTCCATCTTTCAGCACCCAAACAAAACTGTGTCATACCCTTATATTCATTCTTTAGCACCATCCATTGTGGGAAAACTTCAGGCAACAGAAAAATCAAAACCTGAAAATGCTGCTGAACTTCAAGTCATTCAGGAGGGAATAAAAGTGGTTACAGCTCTTACAGCCACTGCTGAAGAAGAGCACCGTAAGTTATTTCCATTGCTAGTATCCAAAGCCCTAGACATGCTGAAAGTTGCCTTAAGTAACAAATTAAAACCAAATGGCCCCTAGGAATCCAGTCCTGAATGCTGATTACTAATAACATTGCTAAGAAGAATGTTGTTTCTTTCTAGTGTATAGTTCAAATAACATTTGCAGCTTTTTTGTTTAAATGATATGTTAACTTGGAGAAATACTTCCAGCTAGAATTTGAAGCTGCTTTTAAAATGAATATGTTTGTGTTTTCAATGTTTATAGGTGCTAATTTGGTGGCCTGCCTTCTTCCCGTCCTTATTTCCTTTCTTCTGGATGAAAATGCCCTGGTTTCTGCTACAAACTCAGCAAAAAATCTGCATGAGTTTGCTTTGCAAAATCTGATGCACATTGGTCCACAGTACTCATCAGTTTTTAAAAAACTAATGGCTTCCTCTGCAACTCTGAAAGCCAGGCTTGAGTCAGCTGTGAAAGGCAATCAAGAAAGCATCAAAGTGAAGACTGCTAAACATGCAAGGAATCCTGGGAAAAGTTCAAGCATCCAGCTAAAGACCAATTTTCTTTAAAGTCTCATACTATCATTTTGTGTTTTTTGATATCAACAGTAAAAAATGTCCCTTTTACTTTCTAATCAGAGTAGGACTGCTATGAGTTGATCTCACATATTCCAGTTTGCACTGAAGTATAGCAAATTTTTTTTTTTTTAGGAGAAAAAAAAATCTCTGGACAACTTTCTGGTAGTGCAAGACTTCTTTAACTTTTCTAAACACTATGAATAAATTTATCAGAGATCATCCAATTTGTATTTTTAGATTATTTTGAACTAAAATACCAGAAATGCACATGTCTGTATTAAAAAAAAATAAATATTGTAAACTCTACCATAGATATATTTAAGAGCAGTCATTAAGTAAAATTAATTTTGGCTTAAAACAAGTTTCTCAAAAAAGTTACCTTAATTGGTTTCTGGATTTAACTGGGACTTAAATATATTTGCAGATTGTAATCTATCCTAATTACTAATTTAACACACTGCATCATTAAGTAAACAGATCCTTGTAAGCCTTACAGTAGATTATGGTTGATCTCAAAAAAATTCAACTCAATAAAGGTAATATTGATAGCTTTAATCCTAATAACTTCTTGAGCTGGCTGAGATGTAACAAAAGCTGTTAAATACAGCTCTAAAATGCTTCCTCACTCAACCATAGTGCTTTACACAGTGGGACTACTACACATATGTAAGGATTTGCAGGCTTGTTGCCTTGCTGCTAGACATGGTCTCACTTTTCAGGATGTAGACATGTTCATTTTGAATTCAGGTAGCCAGACAATGGAAGCTTACATATCGTGTCCAGGGTAGGACAGCAATTTTAACTTACTGTGCCTCAATTCAGACACCTGCTCTCTCCTGATGTGTTTGCTGATCTTTAAATGATCAGTTATATAAACATGTAACTCACCTGAATTTATGTATCTCTGCAATGAGAGATGGACAAATTTGAAGTCAGCATGTCTTGTGTCAGATAAAGTGCAACAAACTCACAGCAAGTAGTATTTAATTAACATTTTTATCAAGGAACATATTTTAATATAGAAAAAAAACTATACAAATTGCAATGGCTATAAAGTATTTTCTACATATAGTGTATTGACTTCTTTCTTAATACCAGTATTATCTAAACCAAACACTATCAAACTGAGAATGATAGTATTTCCTTCTTGAATTAAACTACTTTAAAAGAAAGAAAGAAAGAGATTTTAGAACTGAGAAATACACCATGACTCAGGAAAAGTGTGATGTACTGTATTTTATTATAAGTTTTGTATATAAATATAAATGTAAATTGTACAGAATTAACCATTTGACCAAAGTTCTAACAATTCATTTTCTAATTTACATAAATAAAGCTAATTTTCTTCACTTAAGGTTTGTCTTGGTCATTTTACCCAATAGCAGAGAAGCTTTAAGGACTGGAAAAGAAAATGTGTGTATGCTGCCACAAGGAAATTAATGAGCAATACTTGTGCTGGCTGCACCAAGGTCTGTGACTTATCTTGACATAACTTCCTCTGTTCTGTATAGCACAGTGGGTAAATAAGTAGTATCAAGGAGATGGACTTTAAATGTGTAAATACCTGTTCTGTGCCAAGTGCTGAAATGTGTGAACTATGGGAAGATACATGGGATGCCTTCCATCTTGCCCCAGAGCACCAGAAGTTCTTTGTTCCACCTCTTCATTGCAGTCAAATATGTAGTTTTTGTCTGTGTCAAAAGGGAGTTACATTACATTTGCAATTACTCATCTGTCTCATTTGTAATTTTTTTAATCTCATTTCTGCTTTCAAAGTTTACTGGTTACATTTTTTTTTTTTTCCCCAGGGCTGCTTCTGGAAAATCATAGAGATACTTAGAGAACTTCAGACTTTTAGATGAAACTCCTTTACTATCAAAGTGTCAAAAATCTTGCTGAGAAAGTTAGTTGCTACAACAGGTATATGCAGCTACTTTTTTTTATTTTCTGTAATATATGAGCAGCATTAACCTTCAGCCTTTTTTCACTAGTATTTTTTAATGTTGATAATACCATCTGATTAAATCCTACTTTGCTCAAAAACTAAGAAGCACGCTGAAGTTAAAAGAGCACCAGGCAAAACTGAAGTCTAGAAGAGCTGAGTTCTTAGTTTTGCACAGGATTTCGTTGTAATAGCTCACAAGTGAGTCTCTGAGAAGTGCTGTAATTAGGTGATTTCAAGTTTCTTGGTCAAGCCTTGTAGGTACACGGGGAAAAGCTTCTTTTTCAACTTGGTATATTCTAAATGCAGAAGCAAAAATGACTCAATGAAGAGAACCATTGCTAATTCTAAGTGGATACTGTAAATTAGGACATATACGTGAGCGTAATTTATCCAGGTAATTAATTGATCAACATAGTAAAAATCCATAAAGATGCATTTGGTACATGAGGTGGTCTGTGCAAGGAGACATTAAAGATGTCAGTGCCACACCACCAACCTCTCCAAAATGTTATGCAGTTCTTATTTTGGTTTCGATATTCAGTTGTTTTTGGTTTTTTTCTCTCTTCCTAAAAATGTTTTCTGATTTGTCTTGTCATTGCAAGTACAAAATCATATTCTAGGAGGTAGAGTGTGGCATCATATCCCCTACTTATGTGCTTGAACTCCAGCTGCTTGATGGCAGCACGTGTAGGAGAAAACAAATGGGGAGTGATGAGTACCAACCACAGCAGTGGCTGCTCTCTGTCCTCATTAGTGTATGTGCCAGTTGTGTAGCTAGTGGACAGAAAAATGTATTGTATATATATGTAGCAAAGGTTGGAGATGAGGAAAGTCTGTTTCTAAAGGTTTCTGGTAAGAATCTAAATTTAGTAATGGCAAAAGTTGATAAAATCCTGCTCTAAGCTACAATCTTATGAATTGCAATTGTCTAGCCTAAAATTGGAGTTTTCAAAACAATATTAATGTATTAATGTGAATTATCTTACTGCCAATGAAATACAATATAGAACTGCTGAGATTCCCTATTGCTACTAGTGGGAATTTAGAGTTCGTTTTATTATAACTTTCTCTGGAGAAGATTTTCATCATGGTACTTTCATAAGCATTCTTTTTCTGCCTACTGCCCGTCTTCTCAGTATAATTTTCTGCAAGAAAAGGAGAAGGATTTTTATGAGATGCATTTTCAGTGGAAGTACAGACCTCAGGGATTCTGGAAACAATTTATATGTAAAAATAGAAGTATTATGCAATTTGAAAATACAATCTAGCATTATGAAGGCAAATGCTCTTAACCTCATCTGAGGTTCATGGAAAACCAAGAAAATATTGTCACAGATGTATGCATGTTTTACAGGAAGCACAAATACAAGGATAACTGGTTCAAGCTGTTTCCACCAAATTTACCAGAAATTCAGTTAGATGAAGAAAAGAATTTGCCTGTAGGAAAAAAACAGGTTTCCTTTTTATGTTATTTCATCAACTATATTTGTTAGATGAGCAAAGATGGATTGAAGAGGGGCAAACAGAAGAGACACAATGCAAGTTGATGTCTTTTCACTTCCACTCTGAGGCACAATAGAATTTCATGTTTAGCTGTCAGAGTGTCAAATGACATGGTAATGGGGTGAGGGAGGGTGGGAAGGTAGGTGGGCTTTTTTAAGTCCATATTCCTTCTAGTTCCCTTTAGAGGGCAACAAATCAGGGAATAATTTACTTTAGTAAAATGATAATTCTCAAGCTGGTTGGAAAGAGCTACCCCAGAACTCAGGGTCTTGAGTGGGAACCACAACTTGTCTCTTTAGTTGTAGGCCCTCCTAAACCATATGGTAAATATAGATAAATGCAGACCTTTGGGGCTTAAAAGCTTGCAGCCTTCTATCTTGATTTTTCCACACAGCCTTGGTGATGTGGTAAAAGGCCATACCCTTGCCTTCCAGGTACAGGGAGGAAGGACAGTCAGTGGGCATGGTGTGAACTACCAAAGTAGTTTTTTCTGTCTGAGAGCAACTGAACCTGGGGAAGCTACGAGTCAATACCTTCTTTTCCAAGTAGGCAATTTCCTACCTTTCCAGTAGGTTTCTTTACCTGAGCACACAGAGATCTGTTCTGGGATCCCACTGCACAATGTAGCTGCTACTGCTTGGGAACACTAAGTTGTGTGTATGTGTGTGCATGGCCTAGCTCTGTGCTGAGACTTACTAGTCAAATGCAACCAGATGTTGCAGTAAATCCAAATGATACAGAGAAGTGATGTGCTCTTCACACTATAGACTATAGAGCAGAGAGAACACAGAGGCAGATTTGGAAGATACAACAACTACTGCAAAGCTCTTCTGTGAACAGGCAAAGGGAAGATGGAGCAGCAATTTACCTGTTTTGTCCCGCTTGAAATCACTTACGACAGACCACCTTTGTGTAGGTATGACAGAATTTTTTCCATTATATGAAGTTTCCCAAAAACTTCCAGGTTTGTTTGTTTGGTTTTGGTTTTTTTTTTGCTTTGATAGATTAATGAGAGGAGACACAAGAGCTTATGAAGTACCTGCTACTGCCTGTGGAAACTGGCTCTTCCATGCTGTGGTACATCTTGTCTGGGTCAGCTTCACAGCTGGTGATCAGCATTCAAAACTCTGTTCCTCACTGGCTTGTTCTGGATATTAACTGAAGGAATGGCCTTCAGTGCCATTCTTCAGGAGGTAATGAAAATATTAGCTATCAGGAATTCTTTCCTGACTCTCTTTAAATTTGTGAGGCTGTACCTAGACTACACAGGATGTCCCCAAAACAAATTAATCTTTGCTACTTTTTTTGTACCTTTGTATTTCCAGTAAGTGCAATAACTGAGGCAGACAAACAAGTATTTAAAATCCAGTTCCTGTTCATGCTGATACCCCAGACCTATGTGCAACTCACTGGTAGAGATCTTTTCCAGTTGTCTTCCTTATGTTCAGGTGGCCAACACCCAACCATGACTTGCTGAGTGACTTCAGTGGGGTAAAAGTGCTAGAGGGCAATATGCTCCAGAAGTGAACTGAGGGAGACTGTTGTATAGATGGGTCAGGCCAGAAGGAAAAGCAGCAAGAAAAGAGCAAATACAAAGGCCACAGAGGAAGCAAGAACATTCTTGAAGAATTATTTTTCCAATCAAACAGATGTTGAAGGATTAGGACAGGACAGAGAGGAAGGGGGAAGTAGAACAAGAGGCATGTGCATGGGTAGTAAGAGAAGAAAGAGAAAACAATAAATCACTTACCTGGTTGACTTATTGCTTCAAAATGGCCCATATGAGATTGCATAGTTTAATAGTTGACTGAAATCCTATAAAATATTTTACAAATCAAACTGATTTGTAAAATTCACACAATTTTATGATACATTAACTTTGCTTGTGCTGTTTTGTACTGCCCCTTATTAAACATCACAAAAAAAAAAAAAAAGAGGCTGCCAACTATCCATGTAAATCAAGGCAGAACACTTTCTACCAGCAACACAGGATGAGACACCTTAATTAAATTAATGTAAGAAGTAATGCACAGCTGCTTGTGTGCAGTGCTGGGAGTCTACACCTGTTAACAAAATAGGCAACTGTGTTCTGGATCCCGTTCCATGCAGTCCCTAAGTAAAGCATAGAAACCATGATACCAGAAGCTTCATCAGAAAGCAGTGTTTGTTCTACACGGAAAAAGAAAATGGTTAAATAGTATGCAAAGGAAGAAGACAAGTTTGCAATGAGGTAACTCACCAGCTGCAACAGCTGACACACTCTCAAGTTTCCAGTGCCATTTCAGCATTGGTTGTTACAACACCTGTGTGTAGGGACTTTGTATGTTTTCACTAAAAGATTTTGAAATTACTTAGAAGGAGTTACTTGAATTGCAAAATTTTCACCACTGTTCTCAGATTAGGATTTTGACCTAAACTAGTGGGTAGTCTTTGGAAATAAAGACCATTCCTTCTTGGGCCTTTGGAGGCCAGAAACAATGCAGAGAGAGTGGGAAGGTGGTTGTCATTGTCGTTATCATTTTCAGATAAGTTTTTCTAGGGCAGGTAGATGGATCAAAGTGCATTTACTGGTTCCTGGTTACTGTTGATCCCAGGGAACTGCCAACTGCCTGTAATTGCTGGCAACAGGTTCCATCCCTTCAGGGCAGAGAAGGTAAATACCTTCAGCCTTTAATTATAGCTTGTTCTTGCTCCCCAGTTCTAAAGAAATGAAAGCTGCTGATAACACAGTCGCCCAAAGCAGAGCCTAAGAGGGAAAATGATATTTATAAGCATAAATAAATGTGCTTCTCGCCCATTTGAGGTGAGAGGGAAAATTGGAACAAACCATGATGGTGCCAGAGAAAACATTCTGTGAAGACTGAATATTGCTGTGCTCCTCCCAGCCCTACTTAAGAGAGTGTAATTATTTGCAAAGTGCCTGTTTTATTGACCTTGATAGAAATATATTTAAGCCACTTGGACTATTGTAATGCAGATTAGCTACTTGTTGCACAGGTTGTCCAGTTAAGAAGTCCTAACAGTTGCTCCATAGAAAATGTTCTCCAGAAGTCAAAGCTTCTGAATTCATTCTCGACTACAAGAATGCCAATGAATTGACCTTGGTAACAGCCATTCCACAGCAGAATGACAATTAGCAAGTGGTTGAGATTTTAAACCTTTTCCCATTTAAAAATGTAATATTATCACATTTCTTAGCTGAACTACAATTCAGTCACTGTTGCCTCCTTTTCTACTAACTAGATCACTAGAATTGATGAATAAAGTCTTGGTAATTAACACTATCAGGACGGTATTCTGAAAACAAAGACATCACTGGAAAACTACCCAAATTTAATAACAAGCTGACAACATCTAAGGGTGAAAGGGTGGTTATGAGAATAACTTCATCTTTTTACATTTTCTTAAATATTTATCATATCTGGCGAGTCACTAATACTCTTTGGTTTCCAAACTGGAGTTTGTAGAAGTGCTTTAACTACTGAAAACAGAAACAGAAAAAAAAAAAAAGTGTTATCCTGTTTTGTTTTGTTTTTTTTCCTGTAGGTCCAGCACTTACTGCTCTCTTCCAACATGTTCTGCTCTGATCTGAACTTTGCCATGAGGCTAAACATAAGGCTCTCCAGCAAAAAGCATATCAATCCAATGGTATTGATTTTAATATTATTACATTTGGTCTTAGTTCTCATCTGTGATACATTCTAAATTCTGCTGCACAACTAAAGCAGCCATGTGAAGTATCTAAAAACTGCTGCGTCAAAGCAATTCGTGCTGCAATAGGTACAGGCTAATACTGGAAGACAGTAACAAATCAGATATTTATCTCGTGTTTCACTTTACAGCTGAGAATGTGATGCTTACATCTTCTAACTGTTTTAGGAGAGAGCAACGTATCATTCCCAGGATCTTGTTTCCTAATGTAATTTCTAATCAAGGTAAAGAAGAAAAGCAGATAGGGCTATAACCTTGAAGTTTTTAATTATCTTTATTATTTAAAACAGGATAACTTGTTGTTACAGCATAGTTCTTGCTAAAGTGTACATGAGGTGCCTGACTCTGAACATAGAATTCTCACTTTCTTCCTTAACACCATGGGAGGAAGCCTCTGGCTTTCAAACATGCTTTTGGGGCTAATTTCTGCCCACAGTTACATGCACAAACACCTCCTGCTTTCATCCTGACTTTCATACATCTGTGGAGTACAGAATTGTGATGGAGGACACAATTTACCTCTAAATGTCTATCTAAATGTCTGCTTCTTGATATTATCTGCCTGAGATAACTTGTATATATTTGCATATGACTGCTGTGGCCAGTAATCAGTTGTTTTTCTCAACACATTGCTCATTACTTTCTCATTGAATGTAATGCTAGATGTTGGGCAATCTTACCAGGCAGAGGTACTGGCCCTGCCTGTGCGACAGGAAGGAACTGGATTCTGGCTTTGATTTGTTGATCTATGTTTCTCAATAGGGAGAGAAGCTGTGAGCTGGTTTGGTGCTGGGAAGGGGAAGGCCAGCTCTTTTCTTGCTGTGCTCTCTTTCTCCCCAATGCCAAAACAGAATCCCTCCCTCTCAGTCCATCTTCCTTGCTGTGGTGGGTGATCCCTGGGCTAGTAGATGCAGGCTAGCTTGCAGCCATGATCAATATGGAGTGCAGATGCAGCAGTTTCTGGTTTCTAATTGGCTTTCTTTGCACATGGAAAAGAGTTATCATAATATAGTTAGGAGATCACTAATGTGTAGAAATGGGCATATGAGACTCCCGATCTCCTCTACTAAATAGCTTATCAGTATGAACTATGTTCCCCTTTGCTTTATAGACTGTCTGAATTTTCTGTTTACCCTAAACTCTGGGGTGGGGATAGATTTTATTCCACATGTACAGTGAGACCTGAATCTCAGTAGAGGCTTTTCAATATTTGAATATTAAAATTTCCTACCAATGACACTGATCTTCCATTAGGAAATGGTTGAGAATCACAAGCTTAAGATTCAGCAGCCTCAGGCCATTCCTCTCCTCACCAGGGTCGGAATGAGGACTGGGACACCAGACCAACTGTTGTAGTCAAGGAGCTGTAATTACATGCAAACATAATTGTACATGGACTGTTACTGCAAAAATGACATAGACAAATATTTCTACCAGGAATTACAGCTGACAGTGTCAGTGCAGCACACCACTTACTACAGGAACACAGTGTAAGTAGGTAATATTTCTCTAGCAAAACTGATAGTCTCTAAAAATTAGCTTGCAAGAGGCCACCTCAATGTTTCTTCTCATTGAAATGCAAACAGAAAGTCTACAAATTCACTATCATCTCTTTGTACTCCTTAAATCTGCAACTTGCTGCTCCTTAAATGAACTGATGAGATCCACTACTGGATCTGTTCAACTTAATTCTACAGAAGGGAACTGTATTCTTTATTCAGGACTTGTGGTATGACATGGACTCGGTGAACAAATGTTTTGTTGGAGATAGATTAGAAACAAAATGCATAATTCAAGTGATTCAGTGTCTGGGTATTACCTTAAAATGTCAAGCCAGCTAAGAATCTTGTACAAAACTGTTTCTGGGCACTCAGTTTAGCTAAACTTTTGTAATAGGTGCTACTATTTGAGCCAAATTACCTGATCACCCAAACTGGTGAGGCCTTATTGACTTCACTAAAATGGCATTTCTTTACAATTTGACCTGCTGATTTTAAGGCTGGCATTGTATGAAAAAAACTGGGTAGAGTACATCCTTGTTTTGATGCAAGCCCTGACACTTAGCAATTTTAATGTTACCTGTGTCCTCTGAGATCAGTGTTTACATAGAAATTTATACAGATAGCATAACTCCAATAAGCTAATGTTTTACAATATAAAAATATAACCCTGTGACACAGAACTGATAGTAGAAGTATGTTCAATACACCTGCATAACAAAATAATGCTGGTGTCTTACCGTGTATACCTAAAAGTCAATGCAAACAGAATTCCGATACCAAAAGCTTAGGAGCAGCTACTTGGGCTGGAATGAGATCATAACTACTCTATAGCTCATTTTTTAAGGCACTGATACCAAGTACACAGTAACTGAAATAAAAAATCTTGTGCAATAGTTGGGAGTAATCTCTGACCTGTGCATGGAAATCCCATTTTATTGTCATAAGACAACGGGTGTCCAAAAGGGTAAAAAGTAGAGTACAAGAAGAATGTGTCTGAGTCATTTATCCTGTGCTACTCACTCACTCATTATGTGTAACTCTGACCTCCTATGAGTTAAAAAGCAGGTGATGAAACTTTTCAAAAATAGGTTAATAAGCATGCATTATATGCCTTAAGAATTAAGTATAGTCATAATTTTCTTTATAATTGTGTTAGTTAACTGAAGGTTCTTAGGCAAGTATTTTGATATTTATACCAATTTTGTCCCATGGCACATACATCTGATTCTCCTACAGACACACAGCTCTGCCACAAAGCTCTCTAAGATCAGATCAAAGATTTTCTTTAACAGGTATGGGGCACAGGTTAAAATGTAGGAAGCAAGGGGAACATTTTGAGACTTCATCACTATACATCCACTTCTGTTCTTCAGCCAAAGGTTCTGTTTAATCTAATACAGCCTAGCATAAGGACATTTCAGACATAGGAGTCTCTCATTCAAAATCTGCTTCTCCTAAGGAATTTTCTAAACAGGAATGTATTAATTTGTGGGGTTTTTTTATGTCTTGGGAAGGGTTATTTTTGCTCTTTTAAATAATATTTCTGTTAAGGAAGATTAAAAAAAAAACCCAAAAAACAAAACAACGAAATTCCAACATATGCACAATGTGATCTTAATTTATTAATAAAAACTAATTAAGAGAAAATCAAGTACACAGTTTACTACCTGTAGTATATTCCTTAAAGAATATGTATGCTTTCCTTGCAGGAATATAGATTTGATAATCTGCAGAAACCTGGTTTAATCACACCACCATATTTCTAAGTAAGGCCATTTTACCACTTCAGACAAGGATTTAAGTTGTTTGAATGGCATCTTTCCTACAAACCAAATAGTTCAAGGCTTAAATGAGAGGTTATCTTTGTGACCAAACAAACCATTAGTGAAGTACAGTACTTTCCCATTTTCCCTAAAAGCCACCAGTGGGGCAAGAAAGTTTTTCTGTTTCATTAGCAAATGATAACTTTTTGTTGTCTGTCTCATGTGCCCTAGGACAGTGCTAGCACTGAACTTCGCCATGCTCCACCATAATATTCGGCTGAATTTTCTTAGTTCAAATTAAGGATGTTGCTCTTTCTATTTAGCAACTAATCCAGAAATTCAGGTTTTAGGAGCCTGAGACTGTTTCTTTTTGCATGTCAAGACTTTCAACAGTGGTGAATTAGGGCGTAATTTAATTACAAGAATAGTAAAAAGTATTAGTAAGCTTTTAAGTCTGTAATAATCACACTCTTTCCAATTACACCTTAAGTAGCTGGGGGGTTTTAAATTGCAGAATATAGAAGGATAGTTTGGTGATTAGGACACTTTCTTCTTATTGTAAGTGTTCTCATCAGCACGGATCGTTGAAATTAATTTATAATACTTGATTGAAATTTTGGGAGCCACAGTCAGATGCTTAGTAGGATTACCCATAACAAGAGTAAAGCTAGAAGGAGAAAATCTCAAATCTTGTTAAATCTTCTGATTCAAAAGGTATAACCTAGTCTGTGCCATTAAAACCATTAAGAAAATGATCTTTCCTTGCACTTGCCTCGGATTGAGATATATTGCTATGGTCTTTTCCTAGTGGACAGGGCACAGTAAACAGCCTGAAGTACATCACCATTGCCTAATTTCTGCCTCACTTTCCCTTTGGCAATCAGAGGTGGAAAGGACTTAAGAGAGGGCAGGCTGTGATCACAAGTTACTTTCTATTCTATGTCCAAATAAGTGAGATAGGCGAAGGTAAACTGAGGTGAAAGGAGTTACAAGATACTAAGTTTACCCACTTCTCACTCCACAACCTAGAACACCAACAATGTAAACTTATATGTAAAAAACAAAGAAACCCCACATAGGTGAGTTTATTTAGGAGAAAGCACTATAGTGATTTTGAATAATTTCACAAAGAAAAAAGGTAGTTTCACAGTATTTGCAGTTTCTTGTTCATTCACTCATCTCTGAAGATAAGAACCTTCTGGTAAGTTGATACTCTTCTGAGAAGCCTGACAAGAAGAGCAATGACTCAAGCCCTTTACCTCCATAAACACCAGCCACCAGCATGTCACGCATGCATTTATCACGTCAGGCATTAGTCATGTGCTCACCACATCAACATGTGTTATTGCAACACTTGGACTCTCTGAAGAGGCAACCTCTCACACAGCAGATGGGGTAGGAACACCCACTGCAAACCTGCCACGCTGTGCAGCGGGCACAGCATTGCTCAGGGAATGCCAGGGCTGCAAAAACTGGCAGGTACTTCTGGAAAGTCAAGACACCGACGCTGTGTTTGTGCTCCCAGGGCTTGTGCAACAGACAAGGGGCTGAGATCATTACAACATAGGAGGGTTTAAATAAAAAAGCTTCTATCCGCTGCATTTTATTTATGAAGAAATAAGTTTTCTAGAAGAAAATCTATTAAACAATATACTTAAGTAAATAAGTTGAAACAGTCAAATTTTGTAAAATTAAACCTTGCCTTGATATAGCAAGGAAGTTTCTGTAATATCTGACCTCCTTGCTTTGAAATGTGTTGTCAACATTTGTTAACTTTTTCTTCAAAAGTATAATATTTATCAAGAAAGGGAAATGTGTATGGAATTATTCATATTTTGTTTCTGGAGGAGTAGAAACTTTCAGTGTTATGGTACTGTGGGTGGCAGAGAAAAAAAGTGTTAAAGCAAAAGGATAAATAATTCATAAATATCCTAACTCTCTTACTTTGCTGGGCACAGCGCTGGCCTTCAGCATAAATTACTGAATTAAATTTGAGGAGGTGTTCACTGTCTGTGTCACCCTCTGATCTATTTACTCTAGAGGAGTGATATTTTTGGAAGCATCAACTTGGCATGTGCACAGAGGTGAGCAGTACAGCTAACAAATCCATCAACTATACTAGGTTCTAGCTTCCATAGACATTAAAAATATACAGGGGAACTTGACACTTCCTGTTTGGTTTGAGTTGCAGGTGTATTTTGGTTTGAATTTTGGCCAGTTTCGTATTTTCTGTAACAAAGGTCCAATCATTCCTACCTGAAGCTTACAATTCTTACTATGACACTGTGGCATCAACAGTAGCAATGACAGGTTTTTCCTTCTGATATTAGCTAAAATCATATAGAAACCAGCAGCATGAGTATGTTAAAGCAGTAAGAAACGTTAGTTTTGTTTGAGCTATAAGCGCAAAACACTTTGTTGTTGCTGATTTTGCAAAATTCTAGCCAAACATGACTTCTTTTCAAACAATCAAATTCTTCTGAGAACATCTGCAGTGTCTTCTTACTGAGCAGTTCTCAAATGGGCTGCTCTTCACAATGCATCTCAGAAGCTCTCTGCATCCACAACCACAATTCCCGCTGCTCTCCATGGCATATTTCTTCATGGTTAATATGATCTTGACATAATATTATGCCAGTAATTGTGCTGTTTTCTCTGTTAAGGGCAAGTTTTAATTTTCAGGTAAAGACACAGGAAAAAAAACAGGGTCATTGGTCAATATCACACTCTACAAAGTTCAGTTTACACTGACCCTATGTGACCTAATTTCCAAAAGAATGTTCAGTCACGTGTGTGTTCTGCTCAAGTATAACTACAAAGAGGAATTCTGTTTTATAGTATTAAGACAATATAGTAACATGTCTCAGCAACTCACAGCTCCATATGTGTGAAGACATTCCTGAATCCAGCTTTACCACCTTGGATTTTTATAAAGGAGGAAACAGACACGCAGTGATTAAGTAGCCCAAGGTCATACATCAAGCGCGTGTCAGAATTCAGGTCATTTTCTAACTGAATGACTAATATGTATGTTATACAAGTATGGGGAACTGCAGTTGGTTTTGCAAGTTTCACACAATGCTCAGCATGATTTTCTTGGAAGCAACTGACAGTCAAGCTCCATTACTTGTCACTTCAGTAATGGCATTATCTGCCTTCCACTGCACTAATCTGCATCGAGTCCTTCCTCAGCATGCTGGGATGTGGCACTAACCAAGCGATCACAGGCTGGAAACTTGGGGGGTCTGAACAAAACTTTGTTTCATGTGAAAAATCAAATGAAAGCAAGTAATTCTGTAAAAAAGACTGATGCAATTCTTAGGCCTTTCTTGCCAAGTGTACTCTTATTTGCTAGGGATTTCCTGCTTACTTAACACGAGAGAGGAGTCACTTTTAAAGAGGTAGTCGTGGTCACATCAGTGCTGTACAGAGGGAATCTGAAAAAACACTTCAGGGATATCCTCTGCCTTGATACATTTCAACAGGCTACTCCATGAACTGCAGAAAATAATTTGAAAGCCCTGTAAGGACATGAAGAGGAGAAAGTATTAATCGGACTACAAACTATATTGTAAGAAGTATATAATCAATAAATCATGGATTATGTACTGAGCAGATAATTTCTTGTTCAGATTCATTCTAGGGAGAATGAATCTCTTAATGAGGAATAAAAGTCATTAGTAGACAAATATTACAAACACATCACAATGAATTTTTTTTTTAAAGCTGTAATACATTACTTGATATATTTAACATAAAAAAATAATGAATCAAACTGGACAATTAATGCAACAGGACATTTATGTTTATCCATTTTAATATAAGTATGTACAGGACTGAAAGCTATTTCCAGTATTTTTAAGCTTAGTACTCTTGGTTAACAATATTTAAAATCTATAATTTGTATACTTTACATATACAATATTTAAACTTTTGATTTTGTTCCTAAGTTGATCTATTTTTTGCTATCTTCCCCATGGATAACCAACTATATCTGAACAAGAAACTGCAGACTGTGAGAAGAAACATCTTCTTGATTTAAAACTTTTTGGTCTTTATATTTGAAAGCATTTAGCTTTGGTCTTCAGAAGAAAATTATGATGTTGCTTTAATGGAAGCTTCACAATAAACAGCATAGGAAAGTGTTCCAGCACAATGCAACTGCAACGAGGTCACTTAGCAAATGCAGTTCTCTGAAGTTTGGCCTAATTCTGCTGCTGCTTCTGCACCAGTGAAAGTGAAAGAAGATCAAGTTTCTAAATTTAAAGACTGCAGACTCAGTCTTCCTACTGCCTCCTCCTTAACTTTAAGCATGTAGTAAGTCTTGCTGACCTCTGAAGGACAAGCAGAGGCAAAGGCCTACATGCATCTCAGTAGGGCTGGGACAAGCAGCTAAGAGTCCTAATGCAGTGAGGCAGAAAGGTTAAGCTGCCTTAGAAATCAGAAATAGAGACAAAGGAGATATTGTTCTTTTATTCAGAAAAAAAAAAAATCCTATGGCAATAAAGACAGCACTTTCTGTTATTTCTACTATTACAGCATTAAACAATAAAAAAACCAAACCCCTGCATTGTCAAGTTTTAGCCAAGCATGACTACAGTCTTTTTATTCAGTGTGTAGTTTTAGCCTTCTAATTACAGGAAATGTCTATGAAGTAGGTAGGAGTGGCATTCAAATCTTATTAACACTATTTATATTAATAGGCTTAAATTCCTTAGAAAAACACGTCATCCTTCACAGAGAAGGAAATTGTTTTGGAGATCCTTCTCTTTTAGTCCTTCCATTTATATTCATAGTCATTTGCTGGAGCTCTTTTTGTTGTTTGAATTTAGAGCAGTTTCTTTTTTTTTTTTTTTGCTCACGTGACACACAGAAAATAGACTCCCCAGTCGGTAGGTTGCACAGCAGGGATGTTTATCACGCACGGGGGGTATCCCCACCAAAAACATGCACACCCTGCAGAAATAAAGTAGAACTATATAGAGCTGGGTGTTACATATTAATTCAGTTTTGTAATACCCCTATACATCTGCATTATCTTCCCTGCTTCTCATGTAGATGAGGTCTCCTCCCCTCTGGGCAAGCACAGTAAATTCTGGTGGTGGTCTTTAGAGGTCGTTGGGGATGAAGGCTGCATCCTCTTCTTCATCACCACTGTAACCTTCTGCCTTGCACATGCTCTGTGGATTTCTGGCACCCTCCTCTGCCCTAGAACTAGTCCAGGCTGGATCTTCTGCAACTAGCTTATTATCAGGACACTGAGGCACATGAAAGCATCCCTCAACCCTATTGCTACCTCACTGCCCCTTCAATATCCTCAAAGAAGTTTTTTTTTCTTTTTTTGTGGGCTACCTTCACGCTTGTTCGTTACACTGTTAATCAGGAAGCAGCAGCGGGGAAGCAGTGACACCTGTTTGCTACACTGATAGTCAGGAAACAAGGGGCCTCTGAGACCCTGTATCATTCATTCCCTTCTTTTCTATAGAGTTAGTAAATTCTTTTACTCATACATAATTTTCTAAAGCACCGAGACCCCTGTATCACACAGCGCAGTGGGCTCTCTGCTGCAAAACGTGCCTCAAGCTGCAAAGGAGTTGCAGTACCTCAAACCTACTAGGAGAGAAGAGCGAGTCAAAACCTCTCCTCTCCTCTCAAAGGCTCAGATTACTGCGATGTTTAAATACATTCACCATCACGAATGTATCACTGAATGCGGCTGGTGGAAGCGGATCCAAGTGTTGCCCAGAGTAGGTCCTGCAAAGTGGAAGCCCCCACTTTGTAAATATAAATACAACTGTATTCAAGTAACCAGAATATGGCATGAAATAAAATGACCTACAACAGTAAAAACAAAAACCCAACGATCCCCATGCAGTCTGAGGGGGCCGGCGGCCGCGCTGGGTAGGCCTCGACTCCCGCCGCCTACAATAGCCGCCGCGCGCTCTCCGGAACCTCGCTCCCGAGGCCGCCTGGCCCAGGAGGCGCCGCGGCTCCCTCAGACGGATGGAGCCGAGGCGGGGGCCAGGCGCGTAAGGGGAAGCGGCCCCCGCGGCGCTGGTGTCGGCGGCCCCGTCCCCGCAGAAGCGGGTGAGGAAGCGCGAGTCCCGTCTTGCTCCGGGCGGCCGCCGGGTCCGCTGCGTCCGACCGGGCTCGGCTCAGCCCAGGAGGCCGCCGTTCCCTTAGCGCTGACGCAGACTGGGGCGCAGGGGCGGCTCCACGACCAGATGTACAGCGAGAAGCTGTAGCCGAACCGCGTTCAGAGCACAGGCCCGCCTGGCCGAGGCGGGTCTTTGCCGCGCGGGCGGGAGACGGCCAAGCCGCTCCCGCAGCGCCCCCAGCGGCCGCTCGCCCGGCTCCAGCTCCTCCCCCCGAGGCCTCGGCGAGGCTCCCTTCCCCCTCCGCCCACCCAATCCCGTGCCGGGCGGAGCCCCATGGATGCCGGTGGCCGCAGCCTGCTGCGGGGTTTGGGCTGCTACTGCCACTTCGCCTTTCTCCGCGTTTCCCCGCGGCGCTGAGGAGGGGTTATCTTCCGTGAAAAGGCTCCGGGAGGCCGAGGTGAGCCGTAGCGGTGGTGTGGGGCAGCTTCGGCTGGCATTAGGAGCTTTTCCTGAGCCGCCAGGCCGGGTCACCCTGCGAGGCCTGCGGATTGCCGGGAACTCGAGCGTCGCTGCCTGGGCCTGACGGGTCAGCGTTGGCAGGCCCGGAGAGAGGGAGCCAGGAGGCCCGGAGAGAGGGAGCCAGGAGGCCGGGAGAGAGGGAGCCAGGAGGGCCGGTGAGGGGGAGCCAGGAGGCCCGGCTGCGGGCCGGGGCCCTGGGCGCGG